>SNQJ01S0095514.1:0-12975 GCA_010110895.2 Picea sitchensis | reverse complement strand
TGGCCCCTGGATCCATTACTGGTATTGAGGCATTGGATGAAGCCTTATTGAGGCATTGGGGTGACAAAAAGGATTTTTTGTACTACATCATCGAATTTGGATCTTTGAAAAGGAAAGAAGGAGAGTCGGTCTCTGATTTTTCTAAAAGATTTAACAAAATGTACAAGAAGATCCCTGATGAGATCAAACCCACTGAAACCATGGAAAAAATCACTTATGCCAGTGCATTTGATTCCAAATTCTGCCTCCTTTTGAGATAAAGAAGGTCACCTTCCTTGGTTCATATGCAAGATGCTGCCTTAGAGGTAGAATCCAACATAGTGGCATCAGATAAGCTCAGGGGGAAATCTGTTAGGGATAGGAGAAAAAACAGAGATGAAGCTTCAACTTCTGATTCCTCTATTGTCCATTCTCAAGTAGATGAGCTGACCAAATTAGCAAAATCTCTTTCCACTGAAATTGAGAAATTAAAATCAGAAGGTAAACAGACATATAGAAATGCTCAAAACAATGATAACAGAGGTAACTACAGGAGACCAAATAATTCTCACCAAATATTTCCTAGAGATCCTAGAAACAAAGAGAGAGATGATCAGAGGGTATAAGATCCTTTGCAAAATAATTTAGTGGCTGATGAAGAAGAAGAGGAGGTAGAAGCTGATCCTGAGATTCACTGCTTAGGTGATACATCCCCATCTCCACACTTGACTCAATCCTCTTATGAGAAATCTTTAAAGGATATTCAAATTAATGAGTTAAGCAAGGGAGAGAATGCAAAGGAAAGTGCTAGTAGATATAATCTGAGATCTAAGACGAATGAAGAAAAAACTAATGCCCTTAATCAACCTGTTCAAAAAGAAGATTCTGCCAAGGCTGTGACAATGAATAGCAAGGAAAAAGACTCTCAAAACCCACAAGTTCTGATCAGAAATCCTTTTCCTGAAACTAAAGAGATCCTAAAACCTTCTTCTTCTTTCAGTTTTGAAAATGAGATCTAGAAAATAAAGATCACTCTACCTTTTTTTGAGTTGATAAAAATGAAGAATTTAAAAAATACCTATCCAAAATGCTACAACTTGAATCATCTTCAAATGCCACTGATTCAATAAATCAACAAGATGAAAAACCAACAGTGATTTTAGGTCCTTTGATAGAAGACATATATCACTCATCCCCACCTTTCTACACCTCATTGAATATACATGATAAGGTGCGACACAATTGTCTCATGGATTCAGGGGCATCCCACAATCTTATGCCAAAATCTATTATGGATGAACTTGGGTTAGAAGTCACAAAGAGCTATCATGAATTATATTCTTTTGACTCCAGAAAAGTCAAGTGTTTTGGAGTCATTAAGGATATGGTGGTGATCATATTTCAGCTTCCCATGAAGAGTATACTTATGGATATCTTAGTTTATGATGTTCCCCCCAATTTTGGCATGCTCTTGTCAAGATCCTAGATAAAAAGACTTGGGAGAACCTTGCAGATGGATCTCTCTTATGCTACTATTCTTGTTTTTGGGGGAGAGCATAAAAGACTTTACAGGGAATCTCAATTGGCTTACATCATTAGTGATGAAGCAAATCCCACCAATCACCCTGTTTTTGCTTTTGATACAGATCTGGGATCTAGTATTTTGCAGCTCACTGATGCTCCTGAAGCCCCTTTAGAAATCAGAAAAAAGTCCATCAACTTTTCTGAAGAGCCTCTTGTAACCACTTTTGTCTGGAATATGTTCATTGATGGAGCCTCTTCCAAGGAAGGTGTTGGTGCTGGGGTTATCTTTGTCTCACCAACTCAAGAAACTATATCTTTGTCATATAAACTAGACTTTGAGACTACTAATAATGTGGCAGAGTATGAGGCTCTTGTCTTGGGTTTGAGGGAAGATAAAGACATGGGGATAGAAGAGCTATCAGTATTTGGGGATGATGAATTGATAGTCCATCAGATTAAAAATCTTTATCAAACAAAGCATCCTAGGCTTAGATCTTACAGAAATGAAGTGTGGGATTTGGTGGACAGTTTTTTCTCTGCTTTTAATATATCATTCATTCCTAGAGAAGAGAATACCATGGCTGATTCTTTGGCTATGTCAGCAAGCAACTTTGGAATTCCTATACCACCAAAAATCAAGTATGATGTAGAAGTCAAATACATGCCTTCTATACCGGACAATGTAAAATATTGGAAGGTGTTCGAAGATGATTTAGAACTTAAAATTTTTCTTGAGACTGTTGATGAATTTTATGCATTACACATTGATCAGGATCATGATTCAAAAGTCACTCCTCATGCTGATGTTTTCCTCAATAAAATTGTAATCATATACCAAAGGGACTGGTTCCTTTGGAAATATTATTTGATGGGAATGATGTGGCATTGAAAGGGAAGGTATCCACTGATGATGCAAATATAACTGAGTGCAATGTGGGCACTGATCCAAAATACATCAAACTTTCAAGAAGCATATCAGAAGAGCAGAGGGCAGAATATACTAAGTTGTTGAAAGAATTTTTTGATGTATTCGCTTGGACTTATGAAGATATTAGAACTTATGACACAAGCATAATAGAGCACAAGATCCCATTAAAAGAAAACACCAAACCCTTCAGGAAAAAGTCGAGGCAAATCAATCCTATGTTGCTGCCTGTCATGGAGAAATAAGTTAAGAAGATTTTAGATGCAAAAATTATCATTCCTTTGAGGTATTATGAATGGGTATCCAATTTGGTCCCAGTAAGAAAAAAGAATGGAGAAATCAGACTTTATGTTGATTTTTGAAATCTGAACAGAAGCTCAAAGAACGATAATTACCCTTTACCCAAGATGGAGCACATATTACAGAAGGTGACAGGAGCAGTCAAGATTAAGTTTTTTGTTATCTATTTGGAAGACATAACAATGTATTCTCAATCTGATAAAGAACACTGTGATCATTTAAGAAAGGTTTTCTTGAAATGCAGAAAATTTGGCCTCTCTTTGAATCAGAAAAAATCATTATTTTCCATGAAAGAAGGAAAATTATTGGGGCATATTGTGTCAGCTGAAGGGGTAAGGATTGATTTCAACAGGGTTGAGGCTATACAAACTTTGTCACTCCCTATATCTAAAAAAGAGGTACAATCATTTTTGGGAAGAATCATTTTTTTGAGAAGATTTGTGTCAAATTTTGCCAAGTTAGTTAAGTATATCACAACCATGCTGAGGAGGGATAGTGAAATCAAATGGACTGCTGAGGCCGATGATTCTTTTGATCAAATAAATAAATCCTTGACTGAAGCCTTGGTCCTTGTAAACCCCGACTACTCCAAGGACTTTCTTATTTTTTCTTTTTCCTCTTTTTATACAGTAGCAAGAGCCCTATTGCATAAGAATGCTGAAGGCTTAGAGGAACCTATTGCCTTTTTCAGTAGGGCATTGAGAGATGCTGAACTAAAATATGACATCATGGACAAGCAAGCCTATGCATTGGTTAAAGATCTTAATTCCTTCAGATTTTATGTCCTTCATTCAAGAGTTATTGATTATGTCCCATTAGCTGCTGTAAAAGAAATTCTTATTCAGCCTGATATAGATAGAAAAAGGAGCAAGTGGATTGCTAAATTATTCGAATTTGATTTGGATATTAGACCCACAAAATTGGTTAAAGGCTAGGGTTTAGCCAATCTCTTGGATGAATCAAATTGATTAGCATTGGGGGTGAATTTCATTCACTCATGTTCAGAAAATTAGCAGGCTGAGATAACTGATAAAGGTCCTCAAGTCATTTATACATTGGAAAATTGCAGCTGGTACAAGGACATTATATTTTTTCTGCAAAATTTACAGCCTCCAAGTGGTATGGAAAAGAACAAGGTGAGGGCCTTAAAACTCAAATCAATAAAGTATTGCCTTGTTGATCAAATTTTGTATTGGAAGGATCCATTAGGAGTGATTTTGAGATGCCTAGACCCCCAAGAAGCCCAAAATATTATGTCTGATTTTCATGACAGTTTATGTGGGGGGCATCATTATTGGAGAACCATGGAATACAAGATCCTCAGGGTTGGGTACTTCTGGCCTAGTTTGTTCACTGATATTTTTGCTAAGATCAGAGCCTGTGATAAGTGTCATAAGTTCTCTGGAAAGCAGTAGCTTAAGTCTTTTCCATTGAAGCCTATGGCAGCCTCAGAACCCTTCCAGCAGTGGGGCCTAGATTTTATCGGGGAAATCCATCCCGCTTCCAGTGGTCAACATAGATGGATATTGACTGGTACAGATTACTTTACTAAATGGATTGAAGCTATTCCCATAAGGAATGCTTCACACAAAGTGATCATTGGTTTCCTGGAAGACATCATAGAAAGGTTTGGGTGTCCTGATAGAATCATCATTGATAATGTTGCATCATTCAAGGCTAAACCATTGATTCAGTTCTGTGAACAGTTTGGGATCACTTTGATTCATTCCACCCTTTATTATCCGTAGGGAAACGGGCTTGAATAATCCTCGAACAAAAGAATTATAAAGATCATTAAAAAGATGTTAGAGGATAACAAAAAGACATGGGGTTCGAAACTCAAATTTGATCTATGGGATAATAGAGTGACAATGAAAAGGTCCTTGGGAATTTTCCCTTTCCAGATGGTGTATGGAGTTGAGGCAGTTTGTCCTTCTCAGCTTGCCTTACCTATGGAAAAATTCTTCCAAGATTATCAAGGGGAACCTGATCATATGATCAGAAGGATTCAACAGCTGGTTGAAGTGCAACAGACCTGGGAACAACTTGTAGACAAAGCATCTGACCATCAACTGAAGATCAAGTAGGCTTTTGACAAAAAGGTGAACAAAGAGGATTTTCAATTGGGCGATCTGGTGCTCAAGTGGGATGCACCGAAGCAAGATAAAGGTAAGCACGGTAAATTTGAATCTTTATGGATCGGTCCTTTCAGAATCTACGAGGTATTCTCTAATAACACTTTCAAGTTGCAGATATGGAGAATGAAGAGGTTTTTGGTGGCCCTGTTAATGGGCATTTCCTGAAAAAGTACTTTGCTTGAGCCTTGAGTGGCTCTTCATATCATTGTAAATATCATTCTCTTTTTATTTTTGTTTCAATAACTGACCCCATAGCCCTAGGATAAGGCACTGTATCTACTCATTCTTGGCAGCCCGTAGGGGGCATGCCATCCCCTGTGGAGCCAATGTTATCACACTAAATTTCCCTGGGTCTTTTAGTTTGTTTTCATTCCCTTTTTTAAGCCTTAGATTTTAATTTTCTTTGAAATTTTCATCCCTTTATTAGTTTATGATTAGTAGGAACCCTTAGATGATTGAAGTTTTGAGTTTTAGCTCTAGTTTGATCCTCAAATTGATTTTTGATCCCTGAAACATTTTAGCTTTTGATTTATTTTTGGTCTCTTTCATGACTTGTCCCTAGGTCGATCCCTCCCATTGCTAAACTGATGTGACACCTCTTCCTCTTCACTCATGATCTCATAGGAATGCCTCATTGTCCTTGATTACCTGTCCAATCACGTTTTGGAATGGAAGCACTGCCTACTCATCAGATAGTTTCGTAGTGCCTATCATGCTCATCATACTTCCACCTCGAGTCATTATTTCCATGACTGATGTCATGTACCTTTTTTTTAGTGCCAGAATTCGGTTAAATACGCCTTCAAAGATCTTTCATTTATGAGCCTTGGTAACGGTTTCTAATTTTGAAAAACTCAACAGTGTTGCGCTGCGCAAATTCGCAAGTTCTGATCAGGCGACCACATGTCAACCAAATCCGATGCTAAGAATTATTCCATGGCCAAATTTTTCTCAATTTCATCCTAAGATTACGTTGAAGATCTCAACAGGTGTCTACTCCACAGGTATCCCGTGTTGCCTCCTCTGCATATTAATTTTCACAGGAAATTTGTGCTCGGGTTTTCGGTTTGCTAAGCTTGCACAGTAGTAAGGGACCCATGTTTGCATGGTAACCTTGTCTTTTCTCCTCTTTAGACCTGTAAACTTCTTTGCCTGTATCTATGGTTTGATCACTGCTATTTTCTTTAACCATTGAAATCACAAGCCTGTAAATAGCCTATCCTTTGTGTATGCGTTGCACTACCTAGAGGCGCTGTTCAAACCCTCTCTATTTTCCTTGCTTCCTTTCACCTAGGAGTTTGGCGTTTTTACTCAATTGCAGAAGGCCAATTTTGGATTACCCCCTCACTGTTTACACTCCAGAATACTTCTACAAGCCTAAGGGTTTAATTCCTAAAGTCGATATTGACTTACTAGCATCAGTCTGTCTAAAAGGGTCAGCCTTATATATTTGAAGTCCTATTCAAAGCCTTTCTGATCATTACCATCCCTTAAGCCTTTCAAAAACCCTCATTCTGAGCCATGGAGACTCCTCAATCGAGGAAGACACACAAAGGTGGAAAGGTGGTTAGGATAGAACCAGTGGACATGCATCTTTTTGATACAGAGCCCATGGYAAGAGAGACCTTCCAAAGAGTAGGGTGCCTCTCTTTCTGTCAGAACATGCAGAGAGGCCATCTAGAGGTAGCAAGACAATTTGCATTATAGTTTGATGGCAGGAAAACCAAGGTTGGGGATTTGGAGTTTGAGGTGACTGAARCCTCTATCTCAGCTACAAAAGGCATCCCCATTACARGTGAAAAGTGGTTCAAATCCATGGATTTGAGTTYAGCCTATGCAAAATATATTTTTAAACCTAAATATCAAGCCAATGATTTGTCCAAAAGTATGCCAAGGAGTCAATTGATTGAACAATTTGACAGATTATTGAAGATCATACAGAGATATTTTACTTGTGAAGGGAGATTTAACACATTGTACCAGTACCATATAAGGTTGTTGCTACATTTTACTGGTAAGGTTGAGATGAATATTCCCTATTACTTGTTGATGAGTATAGGTAAGATGTCAGACATGATACAAGCCACATATAAAGATGTGGATTCGAGCCTTTTCCACTCTGGATTAATCAGAATGCTAGTCTCTAAGGAATTGGGTGAGAAAGAGATTTCATGGGAGCATTTTGTTGTTACCTCTCATTTCAAGTTGGATCTAGCACCAACTCCTCAATCACAGAAGACAAGTCCTTTGTCACCCACCAGTATTTCTAAAGAAGGGACCAATAGGAAGAGAAAGGGCAGAGCCCCTGTTCAAGTTTTAGAGATCAGCAAGCAGGTCATAGAAGTTGAGGAGGAAGTTTGTCCTTCTCCACACAAATATTTTTCACCACCTCCTCCACCAGGGTTAGAAGATGTACCTTCTTCTACCAAATATACATCCAAGAGAGGGAAGAAGCTTCTCTTTCCCTCTTCTTCTCCAACAGTCAAAATCAAGGGTAAAATACCTTTCACAAGGTCATCAATTCCTAAGGAGTTTTTCAAAGAGCAGTCTTTACTAGAAACCCCTATTCAAAAGAATAAGGGTAAAGGCATTGAAAAGCTCGTGGAAGAAAAACAAGAATCCCCTGTATAGAAAGGTAAAGCTAAAGGTATTAAAAGACCTTTGGAGAGAAAAGATGAAACCTCTATGAAAGACTTTGAGGAGCCTGTGATAAGAAATGAAGAAACCCCTGTTTAGAGGAAGAAGAATACAAGTAAATCCATCAAAGAACCTGATGAGGTAGACAAGACTCTTCCCATGCAGGAGGAAGAGGAATCTGAGAAAAATCCTATTGAGACCGTGCATGCCACTGTTCCTCCTGACAGTCAGACCTACAAAAGAATTATCAAGCAGCTTAGAGATGCAAGAAAAGAAATAGCTCGTCTTAAAGAAGAAGATAAGGTCCACTTGGCTTAGATGAAATAGCTCATGGATGGATACAATCACACCCTTGACTTGGCAAGGTTTGTAGCAAGAAAGGCCCAGCCCTTTGTTACAGGTGAATCCTCCTGTGGACAAGCGGATTCCCTCTTGGTCTCTAGACTCCTAAGGCCAAGACAGAAAAGTGCTTAACATGGACACTAACATCCTTTTAGATCTAATTAAACTAATGAATGAAGAGGAAGAACAAAAATGTGTACCTTGTTAATGATATTTGTCCTCGCAAATTCCAAGTTGAGCTTCAATCCCAAGCTCCTCAATAGGTCCTGTAGAACAAACAAAGATACAATGAGCTTCCTATTCTATTGAGATTAGCTCAAATACAGATCTATCTAGTGAAGACAAGTTCATGCGGAACAAACATAAACTTGAAAGAAACAGGCCAAGCATGTATATGTATTAATGAGAACAAATGAAGAGTACTTACAGACCAACCTTGATGAAGATCCACCAACTTCTTCCAGTTCTCTTTGTCCAACCCCTTTGCTCAAGTAATCTAGATTGATTATGCTTCAATGGTGCCTCACTTATGAGATCATATGTTTGGTATAATTCTCAATCTCCATATATCCTTTCACCATGAGGAGGACTCCTTATATATGTTTGGAGAGGCCCAACCACTTGAGAGATCTTTGGGATAAGTTGAGGATTCTTCTCCTTCAGTTGAGGATCTTCCCTAAGATCATGCCTTGACCTTCTATTCGAATCCAACCACCTTCAGAAATTGAGGGGATTCTTCCCTAATTTGTCTCAACAAACCAAAATTCACTCAGAAAGGGGTAGTGCTCCCCCAAAGTGGGGCACAGAGCATTTTAGCACCCCCCCAAAGAATCCCAGGGAGCGTTAACACTCCTTGATAGTGCATAGGGGAGCACTTCCTTCCAAATTTGATATTTGAGTGGTTTTTTCAGTGGTAAAAGGCTTGTACTCCTTGTCAATTGATTTCTCTTCTTCAAGACTAGTCTTTGAGGTGAATTAAGTGTCCTTATGATGTCGTTAGAGGCACGACATAGGCAATATGGAAGTATGATGTTTGTGACACTTGTGACACTTGTGGTCAAGATGTGACACTTGTGTATAAGATGTGACACTTACAACACTTGTAATGACGACACTTGCGACACTATTGAAGTGAGTAATTTTGATGTGTAACACCCCTTCATAGACAATTAAAGAATATTTACAGGAAAAACGGAGGATTTCAGTCTCAGACTAAGAAGCTAAAGGCTGAGCTGAAGCACTTTCAAGATGAGGTAGACCAAAGAAATTTACAGGTGTTGGTTGAAGCTGCCATTGAGGATGACAAACCAACAACTAAGGAGAGCACAACTACACTAAAGAAGCATGTCAATGCTAAAAAGAAGAAGTATGCTGTGTCAATTGAAGATCCTCTTTCTACCAGAAAGAGTGTGAGGTTAAGTGTCAAAATGAAAAAATAGTTGGTAAAAGGTAAGCCCCATTTTTGAGGATGGTTCCTTTTTGGGAGGGTTAACTGATATGCAAATATTATCTCTGCCATCTATACAGGATTCTAAGCATTTAACTATCTGGGTTTTGAGTTTTTGCTAAGTGCTAGCTTCCCCCAGTGGTAAAAGGCACTACCTATTGTACAGTCAAGGCACCTAAGTAAAATGGTTTTGTCATCATGAAAGGCCACAAATTTCTCTGCGCATGTTCAAGATTGAAGGCGCTACATTTTTGGCAATGCTACCCAAACCTGTACATAGATGCAACATAAGTGGCACTACCTAATATTGGGAAGAGAACAAAGTTGGCACACAGACACAACGTAAGTAGCGCTACCTAATGACACTACCTAATATTGGGCAGAGAACAGAATTGACACACAGGTGCAACACATGGGCGCTACCTAATATTTCACAAAGGGAATAGGTTAGCACACATATGCAACACAAAGGCGCTACCTTTTTTCCTTGTAGTGCGCTACCCAGATTTGCTACGCAAGGAAGATGCCAACAAACACCAGGGATCTAGGAGGACCAAGCTAACCACTTTGGGATAAATTAATGATGGAGAAGGTTGTGGAAACATCAGCTAGCATCATGAAGACAACCACATGATTTGAAAGACACATGGAAAACAAGGAGCTGCGCAACAAAAGGGAATCAATTTGGTTTGAAGTTCAGTTTGATTATTCACCAACATTTTCCTGTTTTATAGCGTAGGTGGTTAGATAAGTTGTTAGAGAAAATAAATGTTTAGAGTTTTTCAAGGGAAGGAGGCCATCTCGTATCTCCAGTTATTGCCTCCCTTTTTGTTATAAATAGATAGATCAATTGCTTTAGTAGGTTCAGATGGTTGAGAAAGGCTCCCTTATACTGTAATATTTTGATGAAGTAACTGTGATCTAGTGATGTACTAGACTTAAGAATTTTTGACTAATAGAAATCAACTTCTCTTTCAGCTTATTTGCTTTTGATGCTAAATGTTCATGCTTTAAATGATTCACATAAATGATTGTGGTGATGTTATGATGGATGTTTGATCATTATGTTATCATGATGTTTATTTAGCTTCCTTAGTTTCTCAGTTCAAGAAGATCTTGTGTTAAGAAACTTTCCTCCTTAGGATTTTGTGGACTTGATGTTTACAACAGACCCTACACTTCTCTCATTCAAGCCTTCCCTCTATTCATACTTACTCCCAAACTACTGATTGAAGTTATCCAAGACCTTAATTTCTAGTGCATGATAGCCCTGTTATCTGAGTTAGAACATTATCATTTGAGTCCTTTTCCATTTGACCCTTTAAACACCCTTACATTCACTTATAACTTGATGGGTACTGGGCTTGCCTTCCATGCAATCTGAAGGTGACTCCTAGTGCTAATAGAATGGAATGTAATGTCATCTTCATTTTTTAATTACATACATCATGCAATGATTTCCTAGTGGTCTTATGTACATTCCTACAACATAGAATTAATGCATCGGATCCCATTAGAACTCTGCAGTTAAGCGCACTTAGGCTAGAGTAGTACTGGGACGGGTGACCACTCGGGAAGTTCTAGTGTTATACATGACTATGGAATTTTATAAACTTAGTCCAATTTATCCCACATGGATCATGGGAATTGTTCTCCTCTCACTCTCTCATATATAATTGAGCTGAAGGAGGCCCTTTAAACATGCAATGGAGTGTGATGTAAAGCTTGTTGCGAATGAAGCATAACCAACATCTCTTTTCTTTCAGAGATAGGCTACCCCATTCTGCTAGTTTGTGTTCTACAATGTTTTCTATCTTATTTAGTAATAGAAGTTGGGTTTCATTGTATTTCTGTTTTCTCTTCTATATTTTTGTGTATTTCATTTTTATATCTCAGTTATATTTTTTTCTTTGTGTCATTCTCAAAACAATCCAAATCAGTGGTATAAGAGAAGGTTTCTCCTTGTTGTTTCTCAGAGAAGGTCTTCGATGAGGTCAGGGTATAGAGAGTTGGGTCTCGAGCTAGTTTCACTTAAGGACAAATTCTCTCGCCAGCCCAAGTGACCTCCCATGGCGGAAGAAAATAGAGATGAAAAAGTAGGAGATCCTTTGAATATGTTGCTCGAGGAAGCTCTCGTGCGACAAAGGAACAAAATGATGGAAAACTTCGCTTAGATCCTTTGAAGACTACCGATGGTAGCGGCTGAGGCATCTTCGACAAGAAGCCATTTCGCAAGTGAGACATCCTTCAAGGCACAAGTCAATTTTGATATCCCCTTATTTGAAGGCCAGATAGATACATATGCTCTAGAAAAATGGTTGAATCCGTTAGAAGGTTATTACTCTGTCCAAAAAAAAATTGACAATGAAAATATCACCTTTGCACTCCTTAAATCCCTTCCCCATGTTAGATCTTGGTGGTAAGGTTACTGAGAGAGGTACATTGTGGATGGATCTACACTATTTGGGAGAGAACCCACTTGGGAAGCCTTTGTATATGCCCTAAAGGAGGAGTTATACCCTATCGGAAACTATGATGACCAGTACATGAGATGGAAAACTATGTGTCAGAAAAGAGACTAGGCGGTGCCATAGTACACCAACATCTTTCATACCTTGTGCTCAAAGCTAGATATCAAAGACTCCGAGTGAAACCTAGTTTTGAAGTACCGCAATGGTCTACATAGGTACATCCAAACATAGATGGATTTCTTGGACATCTCCTCACTAGGAGATGCTTATCGATATGCAGTCAAAATTGAGCAGAAATTCAAGCAACAAAGTAAGCGGGAGAAGCATGGTAAAGGAATCTCTAACTCACATAATGAAGGACAGAGCAAGGAAGGCCAACCTCAAGTGAGCTAGTTCCATATGCAGGCAAAGAAGGGTAACATGAAGTCTAAGAAAGACACTGGAAAGTGATGTGAGTTCCAAAACAACCCTTGGCACAATACTGATGAATGTCGCTCAATACAGTCATTGGTGGCCGAGCTTAAAGACAAAGAGTCGAACCCTGACTTGGAACCTGATTCAGAAAATAATAAAAGGAGACAGATAATTGATGCAGAACCCACTGCTACTGTCACAGCTGCAAAAATCCAACCATAAGAGGATCTCAAGGAGGGGGAGCGACTCTTCTGTTCCCAGATGTGGGTTAAGGGGACCCCACTACAATTTATTGTTGATAGCGGAAGCCAAAATAACATCATCTCAACATAGGTTGTCAAGAAATTGGATTTTCCAACAACACCACACCCATAACCATACAACATTGAGTGGATTTTCCAGGGTCAAGATCTTTGTGTCAGCCAGTAGTGTCACTTGTCGTATGGCATCAAGTCGTTCAAGGATGAGGTATTGTGTGATGTTTCCCCACTGGAAGTCTGTGATGTTTTATTAGGCCAACCATATATGTGGAGGCGTCATGTTGTTTATGAGTCTCAACCCCATAGCGTCATTATTACTCTGGGGGGTCAACTATGCAGGATACTAGAGGTAGTTTCGACTATTGTCCCACCAAAAAAATGCCACAAAGTAATCTCTCATACTGCAAAGTTTATCCTCTTCAAAATCCAATCAAAAGGTGAATGGAAGGAAACTGCAAC
Organism: Picea sitchensis; assembly: GCA_010110895.2. NCBI lineage: Eukaryota > Viridiplantae > Streptophyta > Pinopsida > Pinales > Pinaceae > Picea > Picea sitchensis. The sequence continues at coordinate 79 of SNQJ01S0095514.1, read as the reverse complement.
AACTGTAGCCTCATCCCAAGACCTTTCTATCCAGCAGAAGTAGATCGACAAGATTGTATAAGAGTACCAAGATGTTCTT
>SNQJ01S0095512.1:31814-49448 GCA_010110895.2 Picea sitchensis | reverse complement strand
TTATTACGGACTACAATCCTTGGGGTTTATCAACAACAACTGAATAGAGTACAACTCTACAAGAGCACCAGCTCTATAATGCAAGACTCAACTTACACCCTCAGCACCAACTGAGATGAGGAAACAATCCTCAACAGATATCAATCTATCAATAGGTACGTGACCTATTAGTAGTGCAGACCATGTATGTACGTGCCCTGGCTCACTACAACCTGCGTATGTACACGGTCAGTCTGTACTACAAACTATGTATGCCTTCTGAGTTACTTAGGGTTTTCTCTTCAAGATCAACTCAGATTCTCTGCAACCTTCAATCACATTCTCATATGTCTTTCACTGACCAATATTATCCACAGCCAATCACAACACATCCAAGATCTCCAACAACTTACTCAGGATTTTCAACCATACAATATGAATTCTACTCAATCATGTATAAGTAATCGGTATACTATAGCAATCATATCAGCACTAAATCATAAGAGTGTTTCTCACTCCATCAACCAACAAAACCACATCACAACAACCATACCAAGAATTCCTTAAGCATTCACCACACAACAAACAAGAATATCCATCAAGACATTAATATAACCATATCAAAATCTTTGTGGAAGATCTGAGCCCATAGAGTGCAGATCTGGAAACTGCTTCAGTCTTCAACAACCAGTCATCATCTCAAACACAAATCTCCATGATTTTATCCACTGTACGCTCCATGTCCTCATACAGCCCATGTGTGTATGTGCCCTGGTCCATTACATTCCACGTATACTTCAGAAACTAGGGTTTCTGAATCTCCAAGCCTTTTTCCGTCATGATCTTAGACATTGTTGAAACTTTGCTGCATCCATTGAGATCCTCCAGATCTTTTCTCTCTTAGAATAGATCTTCAATACATGCTGAAGAGATACACTCAAAAGATACTTTTCACAAGAGACCCTTGCCTCTTATTTATACTCTTCATCTTCTCGGTCACTTAACCCACTTCTAGGTCACTTAACCCACTTCTAGGTCACTTAACCCATTTCTAGGTCACTTAACCTAATTTCCTCCTTTTGGGGTTAACCACTTTCCATAAATAGAAAGTTGTCTAATACTTTATCATTTAAATATTCTTTCTTGACTTTTTCACCTCACTTTATCATTTAAATAATCATCTTGACTTTGTCACTTCTCTTTATCATTTAAATAATCCTTCTTGACTTTGTCACTTTACTTTATCATTTAAATAATGATTTCTTCTTTTGAGTCACTTTGACTTCTTTGACCTTTTGGGGCTTCAAGCCAACATATGGGGGTCCTCCAACTTCATAAGGCCATAACTCTCAAACCATGAGGAGTTATGTGACATTCCACATACCACTAGAAATTCCATGACAATCACTATCCATCTAGTATAGTTTCACTGACAAATTCACTGATCTTAATCTCATTATTCCACACTCAAGCATGGGTCCTCCAATCATACTTCAAGGATAAATCAATTTTAAAGTGTCTTCCCATGAGGGATTTCACCATGAGGGGACCACTTTGGAGTTCATCCATTTGTGCACCTTATCAACCATGATAAGACCATTACATCAATCCAACTATGTATCATATATCAAGGAAACCACATCGATCCATCTTCATAATGTATCAATGAAAACTCATTGATCCATCTTCATCTATGTATAATATCAATGAAAATACATATTACATCAAGAAATTTTTCATCAATCATCAATCAATCATTTGACATCAATCAATCAAACCATTGGCATCAATGACAACATGATCCAACAATATCCCCCTTTGGCATTGATGGAAATACCAACATTGATGTCAACATGTAGACAAGGCATGTTCTACATCAATAGTCATCAATCATATCAATATGACTATCTCTCCCCATTACTAAACATCATTCACATCAATGTGACCATCTCTTCCCCTTTGACGTTAATGGAAAAGGGTCATTCTCCTCTTGGGGCTGCTCCCCTTTCTTGAACTCTCCTTAGGTCTACTCCCTTTGTTTGAATGCCTTTGATCTTCCTATGAATAATCTCTCCCCTTTTGAACAAGGGATATCACTATGATGTAATGCTGAAGATACGTCGCTCATACTCCCCCTCTGACCATCGCCCCCCCTGGAATGATGCATTTGTGCTCTTTCTTCAAATATAGGGTTCATTTCTAGTATGCATCTGATAAATATCTCCTCCTAGAATCATGAGAAGATGAATGACTCCCCCTATGGGTATGTCTCCCCCTATCTTCTCTGCAAGATGAACAATATGCTACCATATGACGATCCTTGGACCTTTTCATGCATCAAACTCATGCCATACCAGACATCATGAAGAAAAAGATATGTCAACAATGAAATAGAGAATCATGAGCAAAATATCAACCAAGTACATCCTGTACCAAAATGTGTGTTGATCATGCATAATACCCATGTACATCGACCATGCACATCAACATCATATAATGTGCCAAAATATATCATCCATGGAATGTATCAACCATATGCCTCTATCAACATGCCAACATGTGCATCGACCAATATTCCAACCATGTTCATCCACCAATATGCCAACCATGTGCATCTACCAATATGCCAAACAATGTGCATCTACCAATATTCCAACCATGTGCATCTACCAACATGCCAAACAATGTGCATCTACCAACATGCCAAACAAGTGTCACATCACTCATGATATGTCTCTACCATAATCATCAAATGTCTCATGTACCAAAATATATGCTAATCAAGTAATATCAAGAAAGTATTCCACCATGCACCAATACCACGACATGATGAATCCTCATACATGTATTCCAAGTCCTCCATAAAACATGTGCCAATCAACTGCTAGTAGGTGCCTCTACCAATGTAATAAACATGTATCAACTATAGATCAAGCTATGACTCATCAATGATGTACAACATGATCACCTCATCAACTCACCAACTACATGTCCCAATATGTATCCCATCCATATGCCAAATGCATGCACCAAATACACCATAAGATATATTAGTGAAACTCAAATATGTACCAGCCATGTATCCCAACAGATCAACCTCAATCCTCCATTCACTAGAAAATATACTAAGCATCCAACAATACATGTACTAGTAGTATGCTTCAATATATCAATGACATATCTAGCTAGCATCATCATGATATATCATATAACCAAGGTGTCATAAATTCACTGCAATAACCAACATTGTTCTTCAATAGAAAATGCCTCAATCCACACTCATGGGTTAGTTTCATACATCCAAGATGGCCTTTCATTATTTTTTATCATCACATTACATAATCCAATATGGAATCATGAAAACCTGTAGCAAACAGTGTCAGAACCTACAACAAATCATGTCAGACCCTGCAACACAGAGTTATACCATCACATCAAGTTGCAACCCATGTGCATTGCCTTTTTCCAAAGGCTTTACCACATATATGTGGCCTGCTTCACAACAAATCACGTATGTATGCGACCTATTCAAGGTCAGCTTGCATATGTATGTGACCGTTACCACTATCACCCACGTATTCTTCAGTAGATGACTTATTTGAGCTTCCCTTAAGGCTTCCATTCTTCTCTGGATGCTCAATCTTCTTCACCCACTTCTGAAGGTGTCCCTACTTCTTAGAAATTGAGCTATGAGCATCCATCTTTTCAAAGATGTCTCCCTTCCTTACTTCATTGCTTCTTCTAGCCATGCTATGTGAATTCCTCATCATGGAATTTCTTCTTGTGTTCCTGCAATCCTGGGATTTGTGGCCAAATACACTACAACTGTAGCATCTCATGGTGTTATAGTGAGCAACAATGTGTCCTACTTGATCACATCTCCAACACCTTATGGTGTCATAAAATCTTCCATTATAGCTTCTTTCATAAGCTCTACATTCAAAAGATTTGTGACCATATTCATTACATGAATAACAATGTCCATGAAAAATACTTTCATACCTTTGCTTTGGTGTCCCAAAGATAGCTTCTTGATGTCTTCCTTGCTTTGTTGTTTTGAAATTTTCTTTGCTTTGTGTAGATGGTTGATTTGCAACATTGTCTTCATCCTTTGAGGGACTTACCTCATGCTTCTTTGAGGTTCTTTCTTCAACATGTGTAGGTTCTTTCTTGTATCCAAGACCTGATTTATCATTTGGTGATCTTTGAATTTCCAAGATCTTTGACTTATATACTTTCTTTCTAAGATCAACAACTTTAGCTTCTAACTTATGGCATGACTCTTCCTTTTCATTTATTTGACTCTTCAATAGTTCCTCTACCCTTTTGGCTTCTTCAATTTGGATCTTGAGATGGACAATGGTTTCAATACTTTTTCTAATATCATCATCTACCTTCTTATCATCCTTTTCATTCCTTAGTCTTGTGATATTTTCTTCCTTTTCTTCTAATTGAGTCTTATTACTCTCTTCTTGTTCCTTGAGCATTTCCCTTAACTTTAAGATGTGCCTTTGACTCTTTTAAGAAACTATTTAGTGTTATATGAAAGATAGCTATAGTCTATATAATAATGGTCATTGTTATATTCATATAAACCATCTTCAACTTTATTTTTAAGTTCTAATAGATTTTCTTCTATTCTCTCCATAGGATAACTATCATCAAACTCTACACAAACTATCTCTAGATTTTCTTCTTCACTTGTAGAGAAACATTCAACATCATCATTTTTTAAAATATTGCAATCAAGGGTTTTTTATGATTCTTTACCTTCATTTGAAATGCCTTCAATATATTCCTTTTTTCCAACATCATCACATGATTCTTTGTCTTCATTTGAAATGTCTTCATGCTCTTCCTTTGTGCCAATATCATCACATGATTTTTTGTCTTCATTTGAAATGTTTTCAAGCTTACATTTAGAAATAATGTAATCAAGAATTTTTGGAGATTCTTTACCTTTGATGATCTTGATGGAGTAGTCTTAAATATCTTCTTTCTTTCTTTGATATGTCTTCTCTAGCTTTATCCATATATCCTTGGCGGAAGTGCATTGTCCTATTCTCTCTTTTATAGGGCTTGAGAGTCCACTAAGAATAGTTTTGAGAGCCAATGCATCATTCTTATTTCCTTCCCTTTGAGATGCATAGTGCAAACTTTGACTTGTTCTTCATGGAAACTGATCCACCAATGGTTTCCTTCCAAATACCTACTCCCATTTCCTTAAAATGTACTCTCATATCTATTATCCAAGTAGAATAGTTTTCCTCATCAAGGATTGGAACTTCATCATCCATTTGTGTGTCCATGGATCACGTCCAATCTTGATAAGGCTTATAGTGAAGTTCGACTCTGATACCAATTGTTGGACACAATGACTACACTAAGAGGGGGGGGGTGAACAGTGTAGGGATATTTTCTCAAAACTTCCCTTTTACACAAAACTCATTTGTTAGCAATAACCATTAACTCATTACTCATTGTTGTCATTTATACCCAATTAAATGTGAACACATATCAGCAACATATCATCAACAATTCATCACCAAAAGGAACACAAAGAACACAAGATGTATGTACAATTTTATTTTCTTTACAGACTACAATCCTTGGGGCTTATCAACAACAATTGAATAGAGTACAAATCTACAAGAGCACCAACTCTATAATGAAAGACTCAGCTTACAGCCTCAAAACCAACTGAGATGAGGCAACAATCCTCAAAACATATCAATCTGTCAAAAGTTACACGACATGTCAGTGGTTCATCCCGCATATGTACGTGCCCTTGCTCACTACAACCTGCGTATGTACACAGCCAGTCTGTACTACAGAATGCATATGCCTTCTGATTTACTTAGGGTTTTCTCTTCAAGATCAACTCAGATTCTCTGCAACCTTCAATCACATTCTCATCTGTCTTTCACTGTCCATTCTGATACACAACCAGTCACAACACATCCAATCTCTCCAACAACTTACTCATGCTTCTCAACCATACAATATGAATTCTACTCAATCATGTATAAGTAATCAGTATACTATAGCAATCATATCAACACTGAATCATAAGAGTGTTTCTCACTCCATCAACCAACAAAACCACATCACAAAATCCATACCAAGAATGCCTTAAGCATTCACCACACAACAAACAAGAGTATCCATCAAGACATTAATATAACCATACCATAATATTTGTGGCAGATCTAAGCCCATAGAGTGTAGATATGGAACCTGCTTCATTCTTCAACAACCAGTCATCGGCTCAAACACAAATCTCCATGATTTTATCAACTGTATATGCCATGTCCTCATACATCCCATGTGTGTATGTGCCCTGGCCCATCACAACCCACGTATACCTCAGAAACTAGGGTTTTTGAATCTCCAAAATATTTTCCATCATGATCTCAGACATTGACAAAACTTTGATGCATCCATTGAGATCCTCCAGATCTTCTCTCTCAGAATAGATATTCAATACATGCTCAAGAGATACACTCAAAAGATACTTTTCAAAAGAGACCCTTGCCTCTTATTTATACTCTTCATCTTCTAGGTCACTTAACCCACTTCTAGGTCATTTAACCCATTTCTAGGTCACTTAACCTAATTTCCTAAATAGAAATTTCTCCAATACTTTATCACTTAAATATTATTTCTTGACTTTGTCACCTCACTTTATCATTTAAATAATCTTCTTGACTTTGTCACTTCTCTTTATCATTTAAATAATCCTTCTTGACTTTGTCACTTTACTTTATCATTTAAATAATGATTTCTTATTTTGAGGCACTTTGACTTCTTTGACCTTTTGGGGCTTCAAGCCAACATATGGGGGTCCTCCAACTTCATAAGGCCATAACTCTCAAAAGATGAGGAGTTATGTGACATTCCACATACCACTAGAAATGTCATGACAAGCAATATCCATCTAGGATAGTTTCACTGACAAATTCTTTGACTTCATCTCATTATTCCACACTCAAGCATGGGTCCTCCAATCATACTTCAAGTATAAATCAACTGTAAAGCATATTTCCATGAGGGATTTCACCATGAGGAGACCAATTTGGAGTTCATCCGTGTGTGCACCTTATCAACCATGATAATACCATTACATCAATCCAACTATGCATCATATATAAAGGAAACCACATCGATCCATCTTCATCATGTATCAATGACAACTCATTGATCCATCTTCATCTATGCATCATATCAATGACAATACACATTACATCAAGACATTGTTCATCAATCATCAATAAATCACTTGCAATCAATCAATGACATCAATCAATTAAACCATTGTAATCAATGAAAACATGATCCAACAAGTGCCCAGTCTCAGTCCTAGAGAGATAGTATGGGGGCATATTGTCTCCTTCCCAGCACTGACCAGGTGGGCAGTTTTACTGCCTAGATAGGGTGGAGGAAGGACCGTAGAGGCCTTCGACGATAGATTCTTTGATTTTTGGGCACGTCAAATCCCAGTTATAAAGGACTATCCATGTGCAAGGATTAGCTTCCTTAGAGATACAGACATGCCTGTGCCCCCTGACGAGGAGCATGGAGAGATAGGTAACACATATTTTTGAAGTTATTAAATTTTAAGTTTTCATATATATCCTTTTTATGTGTGTTTCAAAGTACTAATCTTGTGAATATGTTATGTACAGATGTGGGACCTGTTCAACTGACATACTTCACTAGGACTCAATGACATCCTCGACCAGAGGCGGGACTAGTAGTAGGATGGCCGACAGCTATGGGAAGACCCCAAGCTAGAGAGGATGATAGATTCCTACAATGAGTGGAGAGAAACATCACTGCTCTCACTCATGCAGTTCCTATGGCTGATATCAAGGATCTCCCCCCAGCTATGTAGCCACATGTAGTAGGGGTGCTTCTGACTTGGTCCTAATTATTCCGGCATCTTGCAAATGTCGTTGTTCACTATAGCAGGGCCAATAGGCCTAGACCTTATATGGATTCGGACCACCTACATGAAAAGAGCACCTTTTGTACTATGTATTTTGAGGGCTTAATCCCAACAATGTATACCGATAACGTTTGAGGCTTTCATGCCCATGTTTGTACTCATGACACTATTTTGGACACACACACACACACACACACACACACATATACATATTTTTTATTTCATGGATGAGATTTTTACAAATGTATTTACATGTGTATGTGTGTGCTTTTTACTTTTACATGTGAGAAATATGCTAATCTAAAACTTGATTAGCTAGAGTATTAGTTAAATGTTTAAATCTCCTAGGAACATGAATATAAGAAATATAATCAAAAGATCATTCTAAGAGATGTAACCCAAGGAATTGTCGGTGAAGAGTGGGATCGTATGCGTGGTAAACCCCATTTAACTGGGACACAACCAATTGAGCATCTAAATAAACCTGGAGGCGTGAAATACCAGGTGAAAAACCATCATGTAGAAATTCTATCATTGCATTGTACTCAACAACATTATTGGTTGTGTTGCCTAGAAAAATACGTCTGGAAGATAGCAACTGGCCTCCAGGTGTGAAGATCACCCAAGATGTGGAAGCAAGCCTCTGAGTGTGTCGGCTAGTTCCGTTTGTGAACCAAAAGTAAAACTCTGATTCTCTTGACATCTACCATAGTGAAAAAGAAGACATAAATAACTAAACGTACTGAAAACAAAAAGACAAGAATGTATAAAATACTATACATATATACAAGAAGCCACCCAAGTGATTCACCTAAGAGTAGTACTTCTTAAGGTAGAGCCCATTTCTAAGCTCCGTTAAAGAATTTCCTTCAAAATCAACCATACGATAAGCACCCTTCTTCAAGACCTCTTTCATAATGAAAGGTCTTAACCACATGGGTTTGAACTTGACCGCCTTCATAGAAAATCCGAGGGAGAACAGAATGATCATACTGACACTTGACTCATTGCTTATGATCCTTGTTAGCCAAGGATGCATCACGATGCTTCTCATCAAGTTGTTTGAGATATAGAAGGTGTTCCTCAAGTGGTGTAGTGTTGGGAAGTAGTTCCACTGCCAACTTTAAAGAAGGGATCTAACACTCAATGGTTAAGACTGCTTCCAGCTCGTATACGAGTTGAAAAGGTGAAAAATGGGTGGCAATATTTCCAGACGTTTGATAGACCCATAGATATGAATACAACATCAAATGCCAATTTGACTTGGACAAATTGATCGTCCACTGAAGAATAGTATTGAGGGACTTATTCACAGCTTCAACTTGACCATTCTCTTGCAAGTAATAGGGTGACGAATGTTCCTATTTGAACCCAAGATTTGATGTTAACTCATTCATCCATTTTATTCTGGAAGTGACTTCCATGGTTAGTGACAATCTCCTTCGGGATGCTGAATCTTGGTACTATCTGATTGAAAACAAAAAGGGTAGCATTTTCCCCATCATTACTAAATGTCGGCATAGCCTCGACCCACTTGGTGAAGTAGTCTACTGCTACGATGATATAACGATGCCCCCTGGAAGAATATGGGTGGAATGTAGTGAAATCAATCCCCCACTTAGTAAAAGGACCGACAACAATGATCGGAAACATAGGAGTGGGGTGTGCCTGCATCTTTTGATAGAAGATCTGGCACGGCTGACACTTCTTGACCACCTCAACACAATCTTTGATTAACGAGGGCCAGAATTATCTTGCACGTAGAATATTTTGGGATATTTCCAACCCAGACAGACAACCTCCACATGCTCTAGTGTGAAAGTCATTCAACATGAGCTCTGCTTCTTCATGGGTAAGACATCGTCAAAGAATTCAATCTATGCCTCGACGATACAATGTGTCATCGAGAATGAGATAGTTTCTCTCTTGGTGTTGTATTCGTTGATGCTCATCATGAGAAGAAGAAGTGGGGTGCTTCTAATTATAAATATACACAAGTATATCTCCATACTAGGGGTCCAAATATGCAATTATAAAAATATCTTCATTGATAGGTGACTCTTTGGGCATAATATCACAAAAATCAACCGGTAGTTCCAAAATTAGTTTGGTAAAGACCAAACACTTTTTAGATTTTGCAGAGACAAAATCAAAGTCGAACTCATGTAGGACAAATATCCATATATTGATGTTTCGTCCAATGACCCATCGTGATAACACATATTTGAAAGGGTTGACGACGACAATGACGGTGGTATTGCAGAGTAATATATAGTGATGAAACCGTTGGACAATGTGAACATATGCCAAAGCAAGTTTCTCAACATGAGAGTAGTTCAGTTCTTATCAAACTAGGCCTTATCTAAGATAATAGATAACGTTATCTTTGAGCAGGTCATCCTCCTTGACCAATACCATGTCGATGGTCGACTCTACAGCAACCAAATACAACAAGAAATCTTTGTTATAATTAGGAGGCTGGAGTAGAGGGGTGGACGTCAAGGAACATTTCAACGCTTCAAAGGAGCACTGAGTTGCTTCATCCCAATATAATGGGACCCCTTTTTTCAGAATACGCATGAACCCTTTAGTGATATAGACATAATTAGCGACAAAACACCGAAGAAAATTCACTTTCCATTGTAAGCTCTGAAGCTGAGGTATTGTGCACGGGGGAGGCAACTGAATTATCACCTCAACCTTGAGAGGGATCGACCATGATCCCTGTTACTGAAACGATGAAACCTAACAAATGACTTGACATCATGCAAAAACTGCACTTTTTAGGATTCAAGTGAATCTAATAGTAGCAACATCACTCAAATATTAGTCATAAATAGGCAAGATGATTAGATCTATTGTGAGAACATGATGATAAATCATCAAGGTATGCCTCGACTATGTGTTTGAGGTTGTGAAAGGTGAACAACATGGCCCGTTTAAAGGTAGCTCTAGCTTTCTTCAGACTAAAAGGCATATTTCGATACACGAAGGTATCCCAAGGACAAATAAAATTCATTTTATATTGGTCCCTAGGTTTGATTTGAATTTGATTATATCTCGAAAAACCATACATGAAAGAGAATACCTCTCAACCCACACACTCATCGACAATATGATAAATAAATGGGGTTGGAATTTTTTTTTTTAGGCAAGCCTTGTTCAAATCACAAAAATCCATACAAACGTGAATCATGCCATGTTTCTTGTTGACAAGAACCAGGTTTGATACCCATTCCGTTAACTGTACAGGGTAGATGAAACTCGCTTTGAGCAGTTTCTCTAATTTTTCCTTGATCATCGCTACTTTTCAAGGACTGACTGGACGAAGCTTTTGTTGGACCGGTTTGATGTTAGGGTAAGTCGTGATTTCATGTTCGACAATTTGTGGGTCGACTCCTGGAACTCCTTGTAAGACCATGAAAAAACATCGCAGAACTCCTAGAACAACTCTGTGTAAATTTGAATCTCTTCGGGGGAGAAATATGCTCCGATGAAAACATTCTCCATGATGCCAAGGGTTTTATAGATATAGATAGGAATTATTGTAGAAATTCTTTCCATGTTTCCCTCGACATAGAATCCATGTGTATCCAAAGGGTTGATAGGACAAGGGCTATCTCCATTCATGGTCAAAACAAACTCTCCTGTCTCTACTCTCCTAAGCTTGGGAAGAAAATAATATCTATGATGTAGATCATCCCAAGGTCTATCGGGACCATTCATTGCCTCTAGAATCGCCTCGTCAGAGGGAAATACTAAGTCTAAAGGATCCTTAGTGGTGAGAGAGTCCTAATCCAAAATAGGCTTGAGAATTGGATATAACTCCTGTGGGGGAGATGAATCGGGGTTGGTCGAGGCCTACTGGACAATTTTTTATGCAACCTCAGCCACAGATAAGGGAATGGCCATGCCAAGGTTCCCTATCCATTCCATCTAAGTTGATGGGGAAGGTGAATTCCATGGGTTGTGAAAGTAGCTCATTTTAAAAGATGACACTTGAAAAATGGTATCCCTCGACTGGTCAAGAGAAACCTAAATAAACCTTAGATCATTGGAAGGCAACGGATAATCAAAAGTTCCCATCAATGATGGAAACAATCCAACACCTAATTTGATAGTGCTAGGATGTGGGTTATCAATCATTGGAATTATGGAAGCCCCCAATGAACAGCCAAGATGAGAGAAGGAAAACTGGTTGATGGTTATAATACGACCCTCGTGCGGAAAGAATAAGACCCATAAAATAGTGGATACAACTGCATGCATTTCATAAGTCCAACTCCTTCCTAACAAAATATTGTATTCGAGAGGCACATCGACTACTTCAACCTCGATGCACACATTTTTACCCTCTAACTGCATAGGGAAAGAAGGAATTATACCATGAGGTTTGAACGACCGACTGTCAAAAGACGTAAGCAATGTAGGTGACAAAGACAACTCAGGTTGTCCAATGGCCTTCCAACATGCCAACAACATTATGCAAGTCGAGGCACCCTAATCAACCACCATACGGAAAATGTTTCGTGTCAAATATTTCATGGTGTATGCCACTACTATTTGAAAGGTAACATGGCGAGGAAGATGATTTTTAAGGTCGGTTGGATAAAAAATAATCGTTCATGGGTTACTAGTCTTTGTCGCTCCCAAGGCGAACAACAGATCTTTTCTCTGTGAGGAGAAACTATGGAGAACCTCCAAAGCAGACATTACACAAGGGGTTTGTGCCATATCCTCCATGATGGAGTAGTTCTGAGCAGCCCTCACATTTGGGTTATGGGAAGGCTTCTTAAATGAAACTTTGGGGATGTGAGTCATTGTCTCTCCCACTGTCTTCTCAATTTGAAGAGGATTCAATGGGTTAGTGGCCTCCTCTCCCTTCTCTATAGATTTTGGTGTTCTGTAATCATGATTCCTAGGTGATAAATGAGCATTGGCATTCATCATGTAAATTTTCATGGTCAGGTTGTTAGTAGTATGTGTGGGGGTCCCTGACAGCCCCCAACCATTCTCATGGATTTGGAATCCTAAGCCATATTTTTCCCTTCTGGAAAAGGGTTTGTCAACACAATAGGATGTTGTTTTTCTAGTAGCTTCTGGGCTTCTGGAAGCTGAGGGCATAGGTGAGTCGGGTGGTCTTCTGTGCAAAGATTCCATAGATACTTCGACTTACTCTTCTTGGTTTTTCCCTCACCGAAATTGCTAGAATCCTTTTTATCCCCTTTACCCTTTTTTTTTATATGTTTCTTCTTTCCCTTGGCCTGCTAGTTGGCCTTGGGAGTCGTTGACTGCACACTATGTACATCTGATGTCTGGGTAGCGGGGGAAATCGAACTAGGAGTCTGGCTAGCCACAATATTTTGTATCGATAATTGGTGTAATTGATTCGATAACAGATCTGTGGAATTTCTTTGTGTTGATCCCACTATGCCATCAGTGTGGGGCCCAAAATTTGGTTTGGTATTATCGAGAGTAGACCATAGTGCATCAGGTAAGATCTCGTAAAACATGCCAGACTAAGAGTAAATCAGTTCTAGTTGTTGGGCTCTCATAATAGCCTCTTCCTCAGAAAACACCTCGAACGTTGCTACGTCTTTGGACACACATGGAACCAAAGACTTCAAGAACCACTCAAGAAATAAATCTAGAGGGACATTGACCTTAATCAATCTCTTTCTTCACCGTCATTCTCGGATATGATCCGAGATATGGTCACCCTTGGTCTGCTCGAAGTTGGCCAACAACTCAGTGCGGACATCGTATCTCACTGGAAGATGAAAATGGTTCAGAAAAACCATAGCCAGGTTATTAAAGTAAGGTTACTTCGAGTTTTTGAGCTCAATATACCACTTCGCAACACCCCCTATAAGAGTGCGTTGAAAAAGGCACAATTGAATGGAGTCATCTTTCATTGATTTTGATGAGCACCACAAGTGAAAGGTAGTCACGTGATCACCTGGATCTTCGTCAGGATTTCCCTCAAATTTTGGAATATCCGAAGGAAACTTAGTTGTCATGGGGGGCCAATGCAGATCATGATAGATCGGGTCATTTAATAATCTTGACAAGTCTGGAAAATGTGGGGTTGCCACAAAGGGTAATTTTGGTTGTGGAGTATTTACATGAAAAAAGGGTCCTGGATTTTTATTGGCACCAGGATGCCAGGAAAATTTGGATTGTCGGATAGGGTTTTTGGTAGAAACCATGTTCTTGACTAGCAAAAGGGAATTGCTTCTTTTGTTGCATCATCGAATGACTCCCAAAATTGGATGACATCGCCTGCGAAGGGATTTCTCCCTGTGTTGTATTCCAAGGACCTTGGTTGGGAATGCCCCCAGTCGATCCTCCTTTCATATGTACAAAACCTTTCCCAGGATTCCATTAAGTATGGAAATGATTTCCCTCGATGGACATCCCTTATGAAGGAAACGAGCCCTACCAAGGATTACAAATACCTTGTGTGGAGTATACTCCACTTGTCACTCATTGTGAAGGAATGGTACCTTGCTCCGAGTTCTGTTGGCCAAAACTGGGGTTTCCCCCAGTCGAGAAAGCGACCAAAGAAAAATATTTGTTTCCAAACACAACAAACAAAGAGAATGGCATAGATCCCATTGGTCTTGTGTACGATGAAGGCCCCAAACTACCTCCACTAAACAAACTATAATTAGTGTTAGGTCCAATTGGCTGCTGAAATGTGCCACCGAGTGAAGGGGACGAAGGAGGTATATGACCCCCACCATAAGGAATAGCATTGAAAGGGGTGGTAGTTCCCACATCCGATCCTTGTAAAGGAGCATTAGAGATCCTTGCCCCCATACCCATAGTATGTAAAGTAGAGTAAGTTAGAACAAATTTCATTTCAATGCCAACCATCCCATATGATAAGGGAGCACTTGTCACGTTCTTAGTGAACAAAACAGTGGTTGAAGCCATCAAAGGAATCAAACCCCTACCCAAATTCATGATTGTCGAGAGAGTTTTGGTCCTGATAGGAAAAGGTGGGGGAGGAGGTATAATGCCCCCTCTAGTAGAAGATGCAACTGGAGTACGGGGACTCCCAGATGAAGTAGAAAATTTTTCTTCCATTGTCACTCACCGAATAAATTGGCATTCAAAATATGTCACCTTGAGAGGGACAGCCTGGATTAGTAGTGGCGCTGACAAGTCAGTGATCGAGGGACTTTTTGGCCTGAAACCTTCAGTCTCGAGGTCAGAAACAATAGATTCCTCTGGAGTTGGAAAGTATCCTCTCGAAGCAGGCTTGGGTATAGCTTCTTACAGCCTGATAGCTTCAAACGATCTTTCTTGATCAAGTCTTTGCCTCAACGGTGGTAGAGGTGGCTCCAAAGTAATCGGAGACAGGTCCTGAAGCCTTCACGACCAGCGAAGTTGTTGATCTTCCACTTTGTGAAATGATCAACCGACACTGTAAGGTTTAACTAGCGTGGAACATAGAGAACACACTAAAATTTTCCTAAAGATATATCAATCAATCGACTAACTAGTGGGAAGGAAAATTATGCCAATCAACACTAGAGCAACTAACCGGTGTAAGTGAAACTCGAAAATGGAAGCACCCTCCGAGTATACTCTATGAAGATTGATCTGAATTCCATCCTAGGTACCATGGTATACCCCTACAATCACTTGTGTAAGTCCGTAAAATATAGGATATTAAATTTCCAGCTCACAGTCAGTCACCAAGCGGGTATAGTTGACAGTCAAGCAAATCGTACTGAGTAGGATAAAATTTTTGAATCCCTTCAAGGGTGCCGAAAGTAATTGGTCCAGAAGACAACTAAGGATATCGAATGGATTCGAGGTCCATGAAGTTCTGTAGGAAAATGCAATTAGTATTTTTCCCAAGAAAGACCCTCAATATACAATCCCCACTACGTTTGGTCTAGCTTTGGAGGGGTTATCTCATCTACCTTTCCTCACACGAACTTGTGTTTATTCCCTGTATTAGAGGGGGGTCCTAGATAAATCTTATGAAACTAAAATTAAAACACTCCCTATATCATACTCCAATGTTTGTTTAAAATGGCCTTGAAGAGTTTCCTCTTCACACTTAATTCAAGGCCCTAAAATCCTAAACTAGTCGGTGAACCCTACAAACAAAAAGTCTAATATATTTTAAGTTAAGCATTAATTTTAAGTCTTGATTCACACAAAGGCTGTGGTCATGCAACTAATGGTGTTTTGGAAGAGACAAAAAATGGAAACTTTAGAGCATTTGAAAGAGAAAATATACTTCGAAATTAAAGCAAAGATTGTAAAACTCTTTGTAAAATTCAAATTTTCTAATCAGTGTTTCAAGATCTTGTAATTGAAAGTTTCCTAAAAAGGTTCTTATGTTTGACTAAGAAAAACTACTTATATTTTAGGAAAGCGAGAAAGAACTTTGAAACAAAAACTCTTTTCTTTTCCAAAAAAACAACGTAGGCTATGTTACCAAAGTAAATGCAAGAAAAAATCTTTTTGATTTTTTTAATTGCTTTAACAAGAAAAACTAAAGTAAAAACTCTTTTTTGTTTTTCAAGGAAAGAAACAGGAAAAAGAGAAAATATAACCCAAGATTGATAGAGACCCTACGCCTACTATGTAAACATGGGGATTCAAATAAGAAACCAACGGAGGATATACAACTTGAAAGTTCATTCTAAACCTCTAGGGAAAATAAAACAAAACTAAGGCACAAGTTAACAACGAATCTTCAACCCAAGCTAAGTCCAAAACCATAGACTCTGGAAGGTTCAAGAAAGCCCTGAGAAGCCTAAACTTCTATCAGGAAAGAGACATGCCTCTCTTTGTTAAAAAACACTTTCAAGACACAGAGATGCGGGTTGTTGAATCATCAGCCTGCATATGTACATGGGCTATCTACTGTGAAAAGCACGTATGTACGCGGGCTGTGCCAAAGAAGAGCACGTTGATATTGCTCCAAGTGCACCTTCCAAGTGCCTTCTCTCACAATCAGCTTGATCACATCAAGGGAAGGGAATGGATTGTATGGAAGAAAAGGTCTAGAGAGGGAATGTTGAGGCAGGAACTCAAAAAAGGTTGCAAATACTTGGACAAGGAAGAAAAGGGATTTGGGCAGAGTTTCCACGTTCTCATCATTGATTGTGGAATGAGACCCCAAGACCCTCTTTTATATGACAAAATGATAGTTATTCGGTTTGGGGACGGGCTACAGTAGGTGAATTGGTTGGGGAACCTCCAATAGCCCATAAATTCCATCGAATTCCTTGCAACTTTTAAATTTTTGCAACTTTTGGAGGTAAATGCAAGTTGTTTAGTACGTAGCTAGCATATGTACATGGGTTGTATAGCATGAAACACACATATGTATAGGGGTAGTAGTGTATCATGATGCGTATATGATCAAAAAATGGTTTTTTAAATAGAGTTACTTAGCAATGAATTGACAAATTATGCAAGTAGAAAGGCCAATGCCATGTATGCATGAGTAGGGCATTTTAGGGCTATAACAATTATAAATTAATAAGTATAGTAAAACTTTGTAATTACAATATAAATATTATATAATAATTATATAATATTAAAAATTATATCATAATAATATATAATATTATATTATTATATAATAATGTAATAATATATAATGTTATATTATTATATAATAATGTAATAATCGTAATATAGTTAAAATATATTGGAATTATAGATTATTATTC
>SNQJ01S0095512.1:4668-30531 GCA_010110895.2 Picea sitchensis | reverse complement strand
GTGAGTTCTCCCATTCTTCTCTAGGGTGTATGTGTTCTTCCTCCCATCATGAATCACATTTCTGTCATATTGCCACGGTCTACCCAGCAATAGATGACAAAAATCCATGGGAATAAAATCACATAGTATTTCATCTTTATATCCACCTATTTTAAACTCAACTAAACATTGTTTAGTGACATTTACCTGATGTCTTTTTTGTAGCCATGAAACTCTATATGGGCTTGGATGTTCAATCGTCTCCAGCTCCAGCTTTTCTACCATCTCTATAGAAACGAGATTATCTGTGCTACCACTGTCCACAATGACTTTGCATGCCCAATCTTTGGTCTTCAAAGCGGTCTGAAAAAAGTATATTCCTTTGGACTGAGCTCTCCACCTCCTTCTCTGGTGTTAAGAGAACTTTTTGCATCATCAACAATCTTCCACCTTTAGCATCCTCTACCTCAACATTATTCCTTTGTGCTTCGGCAATGTGAGTCTCACCACCTTCTTTATTTCTGTCTGGACACTCATAAGATTTATGTCCGACCTTTCCACATGTGAAGCATTTCACCACTCCACCTCTTCCTCTTCCTCTACCTCTGGTATGAGGAAAAATGTTTCCATCATCATACTGACCTCTCTGTTCGGTATGCTACCCTCTCTGTGAACTTCCACCTCTCTCAGTTTGAGTCTGAGGTTTCTTCCACTCTTCCTTGGGTTTCTGATTTCTATCCTGGGCAACTGATTTGCCTCTGGGTTGAATTTTGCCTCGACCTCTTTGACCTTGTTTTCGTCTTAGCTTCTCTTCAGCCTTTAGAGCCATCTGATAAGCATCTTCCACCATTCATATGGTCATCATGCTCATCTCATCCTGAATGTTGTATCTTAGACCATTCGTATATCTAACAACCTTTTCATCATCACTTGCGCGATGACCTGCCCTAATGTTCAGCCTATAGAATTCTTCAGTGTACTCCTTCACTGACATCAGCTTCTGTCTCAAATTGTTCATTCTTCGAAACAAAGTAATCTGGTAATCCCTGGGAATGAATTTTGCCTTCATCTTCGCAATCATCCTATCCCAACTCTTGATTTTTTGTTTTCCCTTGCAACATCTTTTAGCTTGTAGCTCATCCCACCATAATGTTGCATGTCCTTTAAGTCTTGTGAAAGCATGTTTGACCTTTTTGTCTTCCTCGACATCTTCATAGTCAAAATATGTGTCTAGAAATCTAATACAGTCTAGAAGCTCTTCAACATCCAGGTTTCCTTCATATACTGGAATATACATTTTTTCCCTAGCACCCATTCTTGCAACAACCCTAATCAGGCATTCATTTGCTACATCTTCTATTGTGACCTCTTCTCCTTCATGTCTAGCTTCATATTCACTTTCAGATTCACTGAAATCTCCAACATTAGTTGTGCGCCTATGTGCTATCTCCATGTCCATGAGTCTGGCGTGTATGTCATGCATCTCTCTTTCCACGGCTGGATTTGGCACCTGCCTACCCCATCCTCTTGGCATTTCCATTTCCTCTGGTGGATCGGGTGTTTTCCTATATCTTCTTCTCGGTGGCATGGTGAATCCTTCTTTTCCTTGCTACAGAAAGAAAATAAATCTTTCTGTGCTCTGATACCAAAACTGACGCAGACCTATCGGCCCTTGGACCGAGATCCACTCACAGGATCATTCTTTACCTCCTTTCGAGCCGAATCGGCTCTTCTGATTCCTTGCTGGAATCACGAATTATCGATCCACAGGTCCTTTGGAAGCCCTCTTGTGTGAATAGCACTAGGTGCGAGCTCCACCCTTTCGTGCGACCATAGCGCTGTGACCAAGGCCTAACCCAAAAGGCGTTTGTCACAACTCACAACTCGTGAGTTCGTGAATCATGACTCCCGACTCTTCCCTTCCAATCTCGCGATACCCGAAATCACAAAATGGGTATAGCTCTCTTTTGTCAGCGCCTTCCTTGTGCGACCACCGACTAGGCTAAGTGCTAGCACCTCTCGCCTCTCGCCGCTTCGTGAGTTCAAAGGTTGAAGTCTCATTCCTTCCTTATGCAATCCTCCGAGACTTGAAAGTCAGCAAAGGTTGACTTTCCTTCTGTACTTCTCACAACTTGCCACTTCGTGAATTTCAATGTCGAGCTCTCATGCTCTTATCTTGTGAATCCCCGAGATGCGATAAAATCAACAGAGTGTTGACTCCTTCCGCTAGGAGAAGCGTGTCTTCCTGTCTATTTCTCGGGCCCACCTTGTGGTTCTGCCACGTGTTTCCTCCGTGCCTCGGCTCTCGACACTTCGAAAATTTTGATGTCGAAAGAGACTCCTTTCAACCCCCCAAACCCCTGAATGCACGATAAGTGATGGGGTTCTTGATCCGATGGTCCTCCCGTTCTCTGGATCCAATGGCTTTCTTTTCTCCTCGTGACTTCGCTACTCATGACTTGGAGCACCTAGCGCCTGGGCTCTCACCTTGTGAACCTCCAAGTTCGTGAGATCCCTAGATCTCTGCCACCTGTTCCCCCCAAATGGATAGTCCCGATCTTCTCGCGACTTCGCTACTCGCAAAGTTGAAGGACTTCCCTCTCTGACCTTCGATGCCTGAATCCTCGATAGAAAGGATCTCATGACATGTGTCCTTCCAATTGGACGGCCCATATTCTTTCGCTATTTCGGGACTTCGCACCTCGCGACCTCACGAATCTTGATGCAAGATTTTTGACCCTTCAACTCACGAAACCCCGAAATGAGATTACGTGAGGGATCCAACAACCCTTGTTGGCTCAAATCCTACGACCCAATTTCTCCTGAGCTCACACTTAGGAAAAACACTCATCATAATCCTTCTTGCTCCTCTGCAAGATCTGACAGTTCTCAGAATTTCGTGAATTCTCCACAGAGAATTCTGACCGTTCAATTCCTCCTTAACACTCCTGCGAAATGAACAAGTATTCTTTCATGATACTTGTCCACCAACAAACCAACGTTGCTACGCCTTTTTCCAATACTTCAAGGCACTAGCTCTCTTGAGCTTTTCTTCGACAGCTTCGAAGATCCTATCCCTCCTGAACTTGATTGAAAAATCCTCAAGTCCTTTGGGGAAAATTCCTACGCGCACTCCTTGCGGCACTTCTTCAAATACACTCCAAGTATTTGAATTCTTAGACTCTGTGCACTCCCTACGACAACAGTCCTTCAACAAATTCGCTCAGGTTGTAACTATGAGACTTCACATGGCCTGTGCACTCCTTGCACGGATTTTGTGCTTAACTTGCACTTCTGTGAGAATGAGAACAATGTTATCCCTCTTGAGCATGCAGAGACAAACTCTGACTTCTGTCAACACACACCTTGTGAACAATTTCACTGCACTCCTTGCAGGAAAACTCTTGCTCAGACAGAGAAACAATTGAAACACATTCCTTACTCTCCCTCTCTTCAGATTTCAGACGTTAAATATGAAATCATACATTCACTCATCAAAGAAAATGCATAACAGAGAGTAAACAATCATGAGCATAACATTCAATCATGCATACACAAAAAGTATTTGAACACCATGAGTCTGAACTAAAGGTCTTTGTATTAATCCAAAACTTCTGTACATGGGGTTTTTTACTCTACATAGCTCTCTTCTTCTGCTCTCCTATGCTCTCTTGATTGATTATGTTGCTAATGTTACAATGATACAAGTGAGGGTGTATATATCCGTTTTCCCTTCGGTTCCTAAAACTGTCTAATCTAAGAATTCAAAGCTACCTACTTACATTTACTAGCATAAATGCCTCTTAGTCCTTCAGACGAGAGCGGGACGCTCAAGTTCTGATTACAATCTACAAGTACGCCCTTTCTTAATTGTTTCATTTATGTTTGGCGTATCAAACTTCAAAACATTCAAACAATTCATCATGTACCAAAATGCGTTGGTGTTTTCCCCACGCTCACTTGTTGTTGAAGATGCTCCTGCATCACTAATGCAGGGTTTACCTAGAATTTCACATTCTTCCAAGTATGCAGTCTTAATTCAAAACTAAGACATGGCTAACTAAAATAGCTAAGCCTTCATTAGACTTAATTTCATCTGAAATAATACTCTCTTATCTTTATGGTTAAATTTGTGACCATAAATTATATGCTTGAAGCACTTAAGTTCTAACTCTTTCTAATTCCAATTGGCTCAATACTTGGAACCTCATATCAACTCATTGAGAACATATCACTCAACTCTATGACTATGGTTTCATTATATCTCTGCCACAATAGCCTAAGGTTTTATTTTTCCAATCTACCAAATCTAACCACCAAATTATCGCCTCCACTAACTCCACATTTTTTCCAACTATAGTGTTAACCCTACAAATTCTAAACTTTACAAAATGCGTTTGCATTAGTATTGTGGATAACATTTTCTAGAAATCAGTGTCTCCTCTTAATCCATACTCAATGGCTCACAAAAATTGGATTCAATTGACGATGGACTCAAAAATACTCAAAGGCATAATATATAAAGTTTGTGTATCAAAACTATAGGTTAACTCTGGTCAATTTTTGTCCATGCTCAAACAAATACAACCGTTGATCATTACCAATTCAACAGTTTGTATTGAATCTTGAAATTATTAAGTTAGGTTTCGATTCACCAAACTATGAATAAAACTCCCACAATTTTATCGATATTTGATAACAACTTCTTCAATGGTCCAGCTGGGCGTTTCACAATGCAATCATACTTTCAACAAAAATGGTTAAAATTCCAAATTTCTCATGAGAACACAATGAATGTTTAGAAGTGAATGCTCTACCCAGAGATCCATTTCCACATATCTCAGTTTATGTCACTTAATATTTTATGCAAGGACAACTTACCATTATATATCCTCCTGGACAACGATACTTGTGACTACACCCTCCTCTTAGCAACTCAACGCAGATACCAATACCTAAATATAAAACAATGAGATGTCCACTCTTCAACGCTTGAACTACAACTCCTTCAATGAAGGTTTAAAAGGTGATTTACTTCTAGGACATTTAAATTTCATGCAACATCATCATCATTCAGGGCTCAAACAATTGGACCGGTTGTCCAATGCTTCCTCTGTGCTATTAGTTTTTTTCCTTTCCTCCAAAGCTGAGATGATCTCAATTATTCTTCCTCTATGTCGACTTACCCACATAAAGTGTCATACAATTTCAACACCTTCTAGAACCCAAGTCAACCTCCTTAAATATAATTTCAACATAAATTATACCCAACTCTATTGGACCAGAATCTCTCTCATAGAGATTCTACCCACTTCAATCTATCCTAAATGAAATGAAACTGTTTCATTTACTTCTCAACAATATGTCAATTAAAACACTAACTACTCTACTTATCAAGGTTAATAAAAAAATAAGTTAATTTATGATAATGAACTATTATTCACCACAATTCAAACATACACAAATGCATAAACCTTTATACACATAGTATATTGCTGAAATTTCCTTCAAATCCACAATTAAAAATTTTGCACATGCTCAATTAAACAAACCATGATCTATTTGTCCTAAATCACTTTTGCAGGCCAACTGACTCTAGCTAACCCTTTAATTCCCATAGGATTACATCTTATATAGAATCATACTAAATCTTCTAGCTCAAGAAACATATTCCTACAATTTCTGCAACTGTTTTATTAACTATAGAAACTTAAGTCTATCCTCAATGACTCACCAATGAGATCCTTTATGACTCCTTCGAGTACTTCCACCAATTGTATATTTTTTTAAATGACTCTTCATCTAATTCTAATGAACCATGAGTTTACTAACAGCTCATCCTATTTATAATCTTTTACACTTAACTTACAAACTATGAAGATTTACAAATATTTTACAATGAAACCCCTTCCTTGGGTTAATGTCAATACCCTAAGGCTTGATCATTATTTAGAATTTTTTATGAGAGAATATTCTCTTGCATCATTTACAAGCTCCAACCTAAAGGAAAATGCAACTCTCTGTATTCTCTGGATTCAACCGAAAGGAGGCTATGACCCCCTTTCCTTGCCCCTTCCGTCTGCCCTAAAATATAAGTGTAGACTCAACTTGTCACTGTCACTGCCACTGCCACTATCAGTGATAATCAAATTGTCATTGATAATAAAAATGCCACCAAACTTTCATTGTCCTTGTCACTGATACTAATACCTCATCATCAACATCATCATGAACAAGACCAAATCCACTCTCATAAATCATACACCAGGACCATCACCAAGATGTGCATCAAACCATATGCTAAGACATATGTGCAATATCTTCCATGTAAAATTCATGTCCCATATCCTTAAACCATTTGCCAAGCTATTCCTCAAACATGTGCCATAACATCCATCAACCATGTACCAAAACATGTTCCATCACATCCATCAACCATGTACCAAGATATGCCTCAAACATGTAAACATATACCAAAGTACATCTCAAACCATGTACCCAATATCCAAGATTCTCCTTAAACCATGCACCAAACATATATGCCAATATATCCAATATATGTACCAACAATATTCCTCAATATATATGCCTCAAACCATGTACCAAACATATACCATACATTCAAGATGTTCCTCAAAGCATATGCCCAAATCTCAAAAACATGCATCTAGCTTGTATCAAGACATAAAACTGAAAATTCATATAAAAACATACCTCTCAACATGTTAGAAACCTGTTGCATGCCATCACATAACCTAATACCTTCTTCATCTTCATCAAGAAGATAATAGCATCTTCATCAAACTTTACCTCAGTCTCGCGGGACTAGATTTTGGATTAGTCACAAACCCTAACTTTGAACAAGAATAAGTCCGTACTTATAATGAATAAAGTTTTGAAACTTTTGCCCAATATTCTTCAATATATTCTCTGAAATTCCTCAAAGTTTCACTCCTTGAATTGTCCTTGAAAAGGAGTTATAGAGAAAATGGTAGACCTTGTTGAATTCTAACCTATTATGGAGAGCGAAGAACTTGTAAAACATGCCATTACCTTTGAATATTTGATATCTGGTTTTGAAACTTGAACATAACATACTAAGGACTGTATTGTTTCCAATGCAATTGGTATCACAAAATTTGGAACCTAAGATAAATTGTTGACTATTTTATCGTGGCATTTGTTTTGAGACAGTTTCAGGACTAGTCAAAACCTTATCTTCCACCAGTGTATCTCCAAAATAAAATGACCTAGAAGATGAAAATTTTACCATAGGTACCTTGATATGTATTCTCAATATTCTCCAAATTTTACCTATCAATCATTCTAAGAAAAATGTTATAGAAAAAAATGATACGATTGACCTTTAAATAACATACCTTAGAGCATCATCACAAGACTTCATCTTCCCTTGAGATTTATCCCTTCTTCACTTCATCTCCCCTCTAAAATTCACCTCTCATATCTCCTTGGTTGCCTTAGATCAGCCTTAGATCTAGTTAGTGTGACAAATCAAAATCCCTAGATTGCCTTATTTATGCTATAAACATGGCACCCTCTTTTTAGGGCTAGCTTGACCCAAATAAAATTCAATTAATTTTTTAATAGTTATTCCATTGAGTCCGACTTTACCAATAATATCCCTAATATTTATTTAATATTCATTGCAATGAGATGACTTATTATTTTCAACAAATTTTCTTCTTTTAATTAATTTAGGGCTGACTTGTCACTTCTTATTACAACTATTTAGGGATTCTTAACCATACTCTGGGGCTTCATATTATTGAAGAGGCATATCTCCTCAACCATGAGGAACCACTGTGGCGTCTACACCTTGTTGGCATGTTTTCTACGGGAAGTATGCTTTTCATTGATGGCAAATAAAGCAACGATGTTGAAAGCTTGATGCAGGGAGCATGATAATAGCATTAGTGATGTGGAGAGGATGAGCGACAGTGATCATTGGATCAACAACTCAGAATTCCAAATGGCTATCAGATCTCAATGTAGACAAGAGGGCACATAGATATGGAGGATAGATCTGGGCATTAGATCCGAGTCACGAGAGTCGGTCACGTTGGATCGAGAGCACATGGATTCTTTAAAAGTGCGCACTAGGAAAGCGGGAATTACAAAATCCCTGGGTGAAAGTAGGAGGCCCAGATCCATCTTAGGAGGACCACGTGGACATAGAGATATGGAGGATAGATCTTGGGAATTAGATGCAGTACGGTCCAACCACCATTGGATCGAGTCTGCCTCGTTCTTTAAAGTACTTTAAATGAACACAAAATCTTGAAAGCGAGGACCGTCCATCTTGGAAGGACACGTGGACCACGGATCATCATTTTATATTTGGAAAGTCAAAGGTGTAAAATGCTTGTTGCTTTCACCTCTAAAATAAGTGAAATGAGAAATGTGAAATGATGGCCAGGTGAGATCAAGGTTTTGATCTGGACCGTTGATACCACTCCATTTCAGAGTTTCCGCGGTCGAGGAAGTTGGAGATGTCAAAGAATATTAATATCAAGAATCGCAAAATCATTGATATCACGAGAAATTGTGATTTAATGTGATGCGTCCAAATCAGATGTGATGGTGGATTGATGGGCGCTCCATTTTGGAGTTTAGTTCGAACTTTGGTATTAGACATTGAACATCAAAGAATGCCAAATCATGAAATCTGTCATTGAAATGATCTAAGCCGTCGAGATCAGAAGTGATTGGTGATCATGCCATTTTAGGGTTTGAGTTGGAGCTTGGAGAGTCGAGATGCCTCATCTCAATACTCACGAAATGCGAAATCATTGAAAGTGATTTTTGCATAAGGTTGTGATCACAACCCTTGGTCACATCGATGAGAGATGGAGAGGAAAGAGCTAGAGAAATAGCTTTTGGTGATCATGACTTGGAATGTCGAGACACATGGTCACGAATAGAGATTATCGAATGTGAAATGCCAAAATGAATGCAAGATCCCATGGAATCAATCTAATGGTTCAGGTGAATTTGAACAATATGGGAGGGCTACTGTAGCATGACGGTCTTAACTAGAAACTACTGATGGTTTCTGCGAGAGGAGTCGAAGACACTTTGGGGGTGATGATTGGCGAGAGGAGGTGAAAGAGTCCTTTGGGAATATCTGAGAGGGATGAAGATGTTCATGGAAGCGATTGACAACTGGATGAGCAATGAAGCTATTTGGAACAAAAGAAGGTGAGTTAAAGCGTCACGGAGAGGAAGCGAAGAGTCTCAAAGCGCAGAGAAGGCAACACTCGGTGATGTTGAACAGTGGAAATGACTAGAGAAGTTGAAAAGTCACGATGATGATAGAATGAGCACTCGAGTTGTGAAATTTGTCACAGTGAGCATGGAATGCATTCTACGGAATATTGCATGCCTGAACCATGAGACTATAGATATGGAACAAAAGAAGAGATAACTTGTTATTAAGCTATGTAGGAAATTGATTATTAACACAGGGAAATCATGGGCAATTCCGCAGTGTCGAGGAATGGTGCATTTGAGAGGATATGGTGCAAAGACATAAAAGGAAGAAGAACAAAAGAGAATGTTGAAGGTGTACCAAAAGATGCTTTGATGCGGCTCCATTGCCATTCCGTCCATTCCGTCCGTCACCATTCCATCCTTCCATCCCCATTCCATCCATCCATTCCATCCATTCCATCCATTCCATTCCTTCCATCCATCCATCCATCACCATCATCCATCCACCTCTCATCCACCCACCTCTCATCCATCCTCCGTCCATCCATTCCTTCCATCCATCCATCCTTTCCATCCATCCATTCATTCCATCCATTCCTATCCTCCATCTCCATTCCTTCCTTCCTTCCTTCCATCCATCCATCCATTTCCTCCATTCCTCCGTCCATTCCTCCTCCGTCCTTCCTCCATTCCATTCCATCCATTCCATTCCATCCATCCATCCACTCCATTCATTTCCTCCATCCATCCATCCATTCCATTCCATTCCTTCCTTCCTCCATTCCTCCATCCATCCGTCCATTCCATCCATCCATCCATTTCCATTCCTTCCATCCATTCCATTCCATTCCATTCCATCCTTCCTCCATCCATCCGTCCTTCCATTTCCATTCCATTCCGTCCATTCCTCCATTCCTCCTTCCTTCCATCCATCTTCCTCCGTCCATCCTTCCATTCCATTCCATCCATCCATCCATTCCATCCTCCATCCATCCATCCTTCCTTCCATCATCAGATCAGGTCATTCCATCGGCTTCCACTCAAATCTGTCAAGTATTATGGATGATTCGGACACTTGGGACTTAGAGGTAAAATACGCTGCATAGATCCCAATTCATTGTGATAACAATAGTGACATCAGTGTGCCTAAAAATCACCTGTATTTCCCTCCAAGACCAAGCATATTCCCATAAAATATCATTTTATGGGAATATGCTTGGTCACCAATAAGATTGTTCAGTTTCATTACATTCCAACCATAGAATGCATTGCAAACATCTTTACTAAACCCTAGCCAAGACACATTTTGAATATCTCAGACCGGTTAGATTGTCATTTCATCTCACCACTAAGAGAGTCCATCTTGTTAGAGGGATTTTTGTATTGTTTGAATATCTAATGCCTCCTAAAATTAACGCATTTCGGGGGAGACATGTCTCTTCTTTGACATTGATGTCAAAGGGGAGAAAAAAGATCGGTGCTTAGTTGCCATCAATGACAAAGGAATTGTTGTATGTGTTTTACATGTAGCGTATTCTTGTTATTGATGGAAAGTACAACAACAACGATGGCTTGAGTATAGGAAGAATATAACAGACATTGATGATGGGAGAACATGTGTGTCGTTGGATCGCAATTAATTCCGATGGCTATCAGATCTCAGTAATAAAGAGCATGATCAACAACGCAGTGATGATGGGGAGGAGCAGCAACAATGATCGTTGGATCAACAATTCAGAATTCCCGATGGCTATCAGATCTCAATGTAGACAAGAGGAGCATGCAGATATGGAGGATAGATCTCAAGTGTTAGATACGAGCACAGGGTCCGACCACTGTTGGATCCAGGAGAGCCTGCACGTTCTTTAAAGTGCTAGGAGAAGTGGGCTTACAAAATCCCGAAAGAAGGAGGACCGTCCATCTTCGAGAAGGACACATGGATGCGTAGATATGGAGGATAGATCTCAGGTGTTAGATCCAAGTGCAGGGTTTGACCATTGTTGGATCTAGGAGAGCCTGCACGTTATTTAAAGTGCTAGGAGAAGTGGGCTTACAAAATCTCGAAAGCAGGAGGATCGTCCATCTTCGGGAAGGACACGTGGATATAGATCATCATTTCGCTGACTGGAAAGTCAAAGGTATGAAATGGTTTAGCCTTTCACCTCCCGAAATTGAGAAATGTGAAATCGTGAAATGATCTGAGCCATCAGATCAAGGTTTGATATGGACCTTTGATCCCACTCCATTTTGGAGTTTCGCGGATCGAGAGTTGGATATTTCAAAGAATATTAACCACAGGAATCCCAAAATTGGGATATGCGAAATTGCGATTTAATCGCAGCTGTCAGATCAAGATGTGATCTAGATCATTGATCTGACTCCATTTCAAAGTTTCACAGATCAAAACTTTGAAGTGAAAAGAACACTGAACATCAAGAATGTCGAAATCGTGAAATGCGAAATCGTGAAATGATCCGAGACATCAGATCAAGTGTTGATCGGGACCGTTGATCCCACGCCATTTTGGTGTTTCGGGGATCGCGACTTAGAGAGTCGAGATGCCTCATTTCCAAATTCACGAAATGTGAAATCGCGAAAGCGATTTTTACATAAGGCTGTGATCACAACCCTTGGTCACATCAGGGAGAGATGGAGGAAAGAGCTAGAGCAACCAAGCTCCTTTTCGGGGATCGCGACTGGGAATGTCGAGACACATGGTCACATGAATGCCGAATTGATGAATGCCAAAATGCCGAAATGAATGCAATATCCCATGGAATCAATCCAACGATGCAGGTGAATTTGAACAAGATCGGAGGGCTACTGTAGCACGACACAGTGTAACTGCCAGAAACCACTGATGGTTTCTGCCAGAGGACTCGAAGACACTTTGGGGGTGATTGACCGAGGAGTTGAAGAGTCACTGGGAATATTAAAGAGGGATGAAGATGTTCATGGAGGCGATTGAGAGTTGGATGAGCATTGAGACCTGTAACTGGAATAGAGAAGGTGAGCTCGATTGTCACAGAGAAGACGAAGAGTCTCAAATTTCCAGAGAGGCAACATACAGTGATGCTGAACAAGTGGTAAATGACCAGAGAAGATGAAGAGTCACGATGATGATCAGACAGAGAACTCGAGTTGTGGAGGAATTTGGCATGGAGTGAGCATGCAAAGGCATTACGAATATTTCATGCACAAAGACAACAGAGACTATAAGAATGTGGAACAAAGAAGAGATAAGTTGTTGTCGTTGTGTAGGGGAATTCAGGTGTGTACAAGGAGGCAGAGCGCAGGAGTAGAAATGCACAGTCGAGGAATGGTGCATTGAAGGGATATGGCACATAGAGCATAAAAGGCAGAAGAACAGAAAGTGTTAGAGGTGTGCATAAGACACTGATGCAGATAGGGAAAAGCAGTGTAACAGAACAACGACAAGGATGGTAAGCCATTGAATAATTTTATATCGATGTAATAAGTTTTAGTAACAAAGAATTTATAATTCAGGGTGGTTGGGAGGCACTAGGGAGGACTAGTGTCCTCGAAGGTTCAAGTGGGTGCTTGAACACAGGGATTTGGTGCTTCCTTCTAGTTGGTGCTAGAGAAATCAGGGAGTTGGTGCTTCCTTCTAGTGGGTGCTAGAGAAACCAGAGAGTTGGTGCTCTCATCAAGTAGCATCTTGAAAAACTGAGGTTGTAGCCTCATTATGAGTTGGTGCGCATATGTATGATAATGTAAAGAATGTAACTATTACTTATCATATAAAGGAAAAAGAGGTTTTTACCCTATATGGGTTTCCTCGGGAAATATCTGTCTCTGTGTTTCTCATATATGTGACTGATGTTGAATGTGTCAACATTTATTCCCATGCATGATTGTCATCATCATTGAGTGCCTTGTAAAGTTTTTAAAAGAAGCATAATTGTTTAAGCACGGTAACAACTGATTCACCCCCCCTCTCAGTTGTCCAACACACCTACCATTGGAAACTACATGATGAGGGATATCCATCTATAAGGATTGTACATGAATTTATAATGTCCTTCACACTCTTTTTCTTCAATCAACTTTCGGCTTCATGACCACACCTATGGGGCTTCTTAACCACTTAAAAACTTAACCATATTTTCAGGGCTTCTTGTAGAATTCTTTAAAGCATATTTCTGTGAGGACCATGCTTAGAGATACACCATAAGGGGAGAACTTTGGACAATTCTCCAAATACACCCATCTTTTGGACTTCTTCTAGGGTTAAAATCAATGACAACCAAATATTAAAAAATACCCCCCTTTGGCATTGATAGAAACACTCATGCTCTCCCTATTACCAATAATCCCGATCTTTCTCTCCTCATGTTTCTCTTCCCCTTTGACATCAATGAAAAAGTGTGAATCTATTTTGGTTTTCTCCCCCTGTATTCATGCTTTTGATATTTCTCTCATGATCTTTCTCTTCCCTTTTGATATCAATAGAAAAGAGTGTCTCCCCTTGACAATATACCTTCCCTGAAAAATCTCTCTCTATCTTCATGCACTTCCTCTGTCTTCATGCCTCTGATATTTCTCTTATGCTTTTGTTCTTTCTCTTCTCCTTTGACATTAAGGGTAACTTCCTTTGACGATTTATCTCCCCCTATCTTATTTTGTAAGATGTCGTGTAGATAAATTTGGGGATTCATTTATATTCTTTCTTTCATCTCTTATGGGGTTGTTGTCGATTGGTTCTTTTTATTACTGTAATCTAGTGATGTATATGAAAATATTTCATGTTAAGATTCCTCAATTAATTGACT
Source organism: Picea sitchensis (assembly GCA_010110895.2). NCBI lineage: Eukaryota > Viridiplantae > Streptophyta > Pinopsida > Pinales > Pinaceae > Picea > Picea sitchensis. Next base: position 16,528 of record SNQJ01S0095512.1, on the reverse strand, counting down.
TGAAGTCTTCAAGGCTTATCATCTTCACTGAAGTTACATCAATGATATAATCATCCAACAATATTATCTTGATAGTATAACTCTTCCTGATGGTTTATCTCTATCTTATTGTGCCTTTCACTACTTTCCTTCCTAGTTGATTTCACCTGTCAATACACTTTACTTCTGATTCATATGTTTTACAATGAGTCCATCCTCCTTTCTGCAATTCCTTCTAAGCTCATTCTTTTCATCCACTATCATGTATCCTCTCTAGTTCATGTCAAGTATTGTCTTCTAGACCTACTATTGTGCACTTTAATTGTCTAAATAAATAGATAATTAAGGTGTTCAATATGAATTGTCAAACCCAGGGAAATTTTGTTATTGTAAGATAATTGTGCACATTCTATGCTATATTATGAAAGAAAACACTAATCAAGTTGCAGTAAGGTAAACTAACAGAATTAAAAAGATGAACACTAACACAAGTTGCTGACACAGTTGGAGTTCTAATCTATTGTTGCAAAATTGAAGTCACACTTGCATAATTGAAATCTAATTTCCAAGAGTAGAATTGGATGAGTGTATAAGAATCCTGGATTATATAATCTATTCTAATTTTCTACATTACTTTTGTAGAAGGAAGTTTTGTGCTAATTGCTGAAAGAAAGTATACTTAATTGCAGAAATTAAATTCACACTTCTATTTAATTTTTCTTTGAAACAGATATTTAATCTAATGCAGAAAAGGAATTAACTTTCAAAGCAATTATCCAGCAGTATACAACAATTGATTCTAACTCTCATGACACACATTGATGCGCATTAACAGAAAGGGACTGAATTGTAACAACAAATGTATTCTAGCAATGCATAAACACATAAATCACACAACTGTAAACAATCAAAGAAGTTAATCTAAAACTCACAACAGAGGGGAGTCTGTGAGGAAGGTGGGCCCTTTCCTTCTCACTGAATCCACTCGAAAGACTACAATAGGTTGGATAAACTCAAATCAATTCTTTATTAAATCGCCAAAATGTTCAGATACAAAATGCTTCACTTCACTCTTTGTTCCACAGCTAATATATACTACCCTAATGGTTACAAAATATCTGTTATTTAAAGATAGAGACATTCAATTGAAATAGACTTAGAACAGCCTTGAGAATCAAAGATTCTCAAGCTGTTCGTATGATATAAAATATATGTCATCATTACAAAATATGGAAATGATATTGATCACTAGCGTGAGCCAAAACGTGTAACATCCTTGAGGATCGATCTTCATGATATGAATTCGAATGATATACCAGCTTCCAGGATCAGTGGGAACCTGTTGTAGTAGGTGTAACAGCTTCCAAGAAAGGTGCACAATTGTTGTAGTCATGTAATAGCATGCAGAATGGGCGCACAGTTGTAGCAGTTGGTGTAACAACAATGATCTTTCTTCAAGACTTGGATTCTTTTCTTTAATCTACACATTTTGATCATTAGTTGAGCATTCATGGGTAAAATATGAGAAACACTACCAATCAAACATGTTAAGTAAATAAGAATACGAAATCAAGATCAATGATTCATACCTTGGGAAACAGTCTTAAGAAACATGATATTACGCAATTTAGCATAGAAATGACAAGGTTGAATGAGCAAACGATATAGTGAAAAAGGGACATTTCTAGATCCTAACATGCCCCCCAACAGAAGACATTGCATGTCCTCATGCAATCCACATTCAAGCCTTACTCTGAATCTGATTCAGGGAAGTGACTCCTCCAGTGCAAATTGCTAAGAATAATTACTAAGTACCAGTATGGGAAAAAGAAATCAAATCACTTGTGTGTACCCCAACATCTGTTGTTTCAAAAATCTATCTGAGTTTCTGTCTTCAAGAATAGAATTAGGTTGAGGTGCTTGAGTTACAACTTGTAAGTGTGATAGAGGTTCTTGTGTAAAAGTTGCTCATAAACCAGCAGCTACTATATTACCTTGAGATCACTTCTGCCTTACTGGTTCTTGTGGAGCAGTAAGGTCATATTTTGTCCTGACTGAGAGATTAGCTGGTTCTTCAACATGACCAGTGACTGGTACTTTCACTATTTTATACCCTGCCTAAAAGTAAATATTACCACATTCATATCACATGTGCTCTCTATTTTCATTCATAGCAGTTGTTTCCTGTGCTAATATATCAAAAGTTGACTCCTCTGAGCTTTTCTGTCTAGCAACCTGCAATTTCTTATTTAGGGAATTCAAATCTTCTTTGAGGCGGTCATTTTCCTTCATCAGTTCAGTAATCCTAGAATTTTCTATACCCTATATCTCCTTCTAAATTTGAGAAAACAACTGAGCAAGTGGCAGATCATCATTATCCTCTCTATTTTGTGTAACTGGTTCTTGTGTAATAGCTAATTCTGGCATGACTGGTTCTTGTGGGATAGTCTCTTCCTGGGCAACTGGTTCTTGTGTAACAACTAATTCTGGCATGACTGGTTCTTGTGGGATAGTCTCTTCCTGGGTAGTTGGTTCTTGTGTAACAACTAAGTTCTGGGAAGAGTCTGGTTCTTGTGTCACAGTCATGTTGTTGGAAGGGACTGGTTCTTGTGTAGCAGACACTTCTTTAATAATGGAGGATAATGAACAAAGAGTGGGTATTGCTTGTTCCATATGCTTCCACACAACTATTTCTCCAGTAGACCTCGCTAACCTAGTTCTCCTCCTAGGTAATGTAGAGATAAAAGAAGGGGATTTCCTTTTCTTTTCTTTAGGAAAAGGAGGGCATTCTTCAACAACCATACAAGGAGGAAAATCTGAAATGTTGGGGTCTTGTATAATCTATACTTCATCACTCGATGAGTGATGCAAAGAATCATTAAGTGGAGCTGATGATTCTGCTGCAATTCGTTTACATTCGGCCTGCAGTGAAAAAATGGTTTCTTGAAATTCCTTGCACAAGGTAAAACCTAAGATACATATCTCCATAAAATCAATTATCTGCTCACTCAGGTTTGTATCATTGATGTCAAAATATGGCAGGGTCTGAGCATCAGCGAAATCAGGACACTTTGTCATAGCAACAGGAGGGTTTTGAGTTGCTTCTAGTTCAATCATGTCGATTCCTCTCTGAGTGGTGTTAGAGTTGCTTCTGGTTTTAAGTTTTCTTCTCTGATTTGACTTACTGGTAGTTACATTAGGGGATTTAACTCCTGTTACAGCTGAGGGCCAAGGCTCATGACTTGGTCCAGGGATTGGGTTTTCAACTGCTGGCTCAATCACAACTGCAGGCATGGGGTTTAGTTGTTCTAGTTCAGCCATAACAACAGGCACAAGATTTGGTTATTCTTCCACTTCAGGTAATGGGTCATTAGGAATTCCCATTCCTCTAAAAATCAACAACCCTATCAGTCTATGATTTGAAAGATAATTCTTGGGATGCTTTGATCTCTTGACAAAGTGAGCCATATTATGCAAAGAATGAAGAAGGTAATAAGGGATGTTTATTAGCTTCTGATGTCTTAAATGTGACAGTAGGATAAAATCAGGAAAATAAACTACTTGATATCTTCCCTCGCATGTAATGTACCTTTTTATAAATTCCGATACTTTCCCCCATGGTATGGGCAAGGAAATTACATATACACCTCAGCACTTGGTCTGAACTTGCTCATAATCCATGAGAAAACCCTTATATGCTTCAGGAAGATGTTCTTTTCTGCTAAACCACCTTTCTCTTGTGGTCGACAACCCTATCACAACAACCACAGTTTCCTCTGTCACTGGAATCCTCACCCTGTGCACCATTGAATACCCTTCTGTGAGATTCTGACTAAACTCCAATACCTTTGCTTCATTAAACCCCTGCAGCTTCTCAAAATAAGAAATACATCCAGCCTGCAAAAATTTTTGGTAAACATCTGGGTATAGCAGCAATGCATCCATATTGTTTGGTTCATACCTCACAGTTGATCCTCCCATGACGTCGTTTTAGAGTCTAAACTGTCTCAAAGGAGGAGAAACCAGTACCTAAACTAGAGACACAACAAATTTGAATGTAGATTGCATAAAGAACACAATGTCACAGCGAAGAAATAAGTGTGGTCGAAAGGTGGCAGAGGTGAATATAAAATGGGATTTTGACGACATAGATTTTCTTCCCCCCCAAACGAATCTGATTGGCTCATGGTGCAACGAATTTAGGACAACCGACAAGTAAGAATTAAATCTTTCTTCCATATCTACATCACTTTGACACATAGGATTAGTAACGTACCTCATAACTTATCGTACGAACCAATCTGTCTGAATAAATGCACTATCCAACTGCCATCTGATCTGCATGGAATAACTGTAATGATGAGAGATAGCTATGGAACGTGAGAAATGATGATATGACAATTGGAGCATAGGTGGAGTCCTTTCTTTGGTTGACCAGCTGGAAATATGTTGCACCTCTTTTTTCCCCTAAATGGGAAAAATAGAAATTCTTACAAGGCCAGTTGGGTAGCTAGGCAAGACAACAGTAAAGGAAAGGGTTAGAAAGATAAAGCATAAAAGATAAACAAAGGATTAAACTAAGAATGATAAAAAAAATTAAACTATGGTGCATAAGAACATAAGAACAAGGAACAAACAAGACTCATGCCACCAATGGAAAGGATTATATTAGTGAAAAGAAAACACTAAAGAGAAAGGGAGACTTTGGGTCCCCTCTTCCTCCAAGGGAGGGCTCTTGGACCCCCAAATATTGAGCTCTTCTTACAAATGAGGAACTAGGATGAAATGGTGAAGTGAATCCAAAGCACATTCATTCTAGAGGTGATATGAATGGCTAAGTGCATTGGTTCTAGCATACTCTTGATGAGGAAAGAGGATCCTCCAAGAGACTATCAGCAACATAACAATACAAATGAATTCCTTGAAAATGTAGTGCACCTAAGGCTTCCTTTTATAGCATAACTTTGAGGCATTATTCAACCAGATTTTAGTGTGAACAAGGGGCCATTTAGGGCACCCTTAGTTCTTTGACCAACAACCCAGTTGGATTCAGCCGAGATTTGGGTGTCAAATCGACTTGGAAGTTGAACCAGAAGTGGGTGAGAGGCCAACCAATATCATAAATGCATCTTTTTGAGGGTTGCGTGGTTTTTTGCGTCCACAGTCATGCATCGTGCACATGTGCACTTTTTCCTGCGTTTCTTAATGGTGCATGTGCGCACGCTCCCTGTGTAGTCTTAGTGCATGCCGACTTTATTGTTGATTGTATATTTTTGGACCTTTTGGAAATGCATTTTTGGTCCATGGGTGAACTAATATGTGTATTGAAGATGCTGGATTCTTGTAACCATTTGTGGACAAAATTCTGGTGATAATAAATGCCCCCTGATGGATGAGGTTAGGAGAATACATATAGCTGAAATTCATCAATGTTTCTTCTACTGAGAGTACCTTTGTAAGAAAGAGCATTGTGGGGATTGTCAAGAGAGATCCATTGGAAGGAGAAGGGAACCTGTAAGATCCAAACTTTTCTCGATGTGTGAAAAAAGAAAACTGTGTACAAACGAGTCAGGCATGCCCCATGCTCGTGTCGTGTAACTCAAAAAACGTGTGATACAGTAACTAAAGTTGTGTGTTGGTGTAGACGATTACAATGCCCTCGGGGGTTGTTTGATAATGGCTAAGGACAATTCTGATGGTGAACAAAACTCTGAAAAAAGGATAAGGACACCTGTGACAAGTGTTGATAACGTACAGACATTGATAGTCTATCAATTTCCATAGGTCTTCGGCTAAGATAAAACAACTACAATAGTCACAAAGTAAGACCCACCATAACATGAAATAGTTGTTGAAGTCAAATATTAGGGGGTTCAACAACAACAGAGAACAATGGTGGTTGTCCCTATGTCATCCGAGACTCCTCATTGTAACGACAATGAGAGTCAAGATATTGTCGCCCTTCTGGAAACTGTGTTGATGTCGATAGAAAGGGAGACGTGACTCCAAGAAGCAGAGGGATTCGTGAAATCTAGCAGATGAGAGAAGGAACTGATGAGGTACATGGATGAAATCAAGATGTGGTAAGACTCAAGACAACCCTTGGTTGGGGATATGTGTTAAGTGGCAGCAACCGTAAAACTGTCTCTAGTGTCAGGGGGATGACTAGATGAGGGTAAGTTGTTCCAGAGGCATGACAAAAATGGACAATCATAGAGATCAAAAAACGTTGTATGGACTATTCGATACTCGGTTTTGATGAATAATGTCATTGATGATAGGAAGTGAGAAAATTCCCCAACCAAGGGCGATAAGGGTTGCTTTTTCGGGGAAAGGAAGGTCGCTAAAGGCGACAAGGGTTGCTTTGTCGGGGAAAGGAAGCTCGCTAAAGGCAACAACAACAAGCTATGAAAATGTGGAAAAAGGGGTTTGTACAATTACCAAAAGAATAAAAAATAAGTTGGGATAACTATGCATATATAGAAACGGGTGCCCCAGTGTAAGATGGCTTGGCCCGATGACGACGCAAGATGCTCGAAAAACAAGTGGAGGGTGGGGTCCCCATAGGCGGGTTTATGTATTAAGGGAATGCATGGAGGACAATCTATAGATGGGAAAATTGATCCTGGGTGAAATGGATGGTTAATGATACTACGGAGGTGCAGTCAAAGCTAGAACCATGATGAAGGAATTTGGGAGTCCATTGGGTAGGCTAGCAAAATGAGGAGAAAGGGGATGTGGCTAGTTCTCGATGATGCATAAGACTATCAGGACTCCCATACCTAAAGGGTGAAAAAAACATGAGTGTCAAAGTGTTAAGGGGACTATAAATGAGACAACTCATGTGGGGGAGAGTGCTACCGGTTGTCAGTACCGAAATGCAGTGGAGGTGACAGTACTACCGAGTCAGATATAGGGACCCTAGAGGCAAATATCGGAGGGTGTGACTGGGAGATGAATTTTGATGTTCAGAGGGAATGACTATATGCCAGTGTCGATTAGATACCTGGAAGGATACCGCTGATGTGGGATGACCAAGTACCTACAAAAATGAAAACCAAATACCCAACGTGAACAATATCTGAAGATAAAGAAAATTTAACAGTTATTCAACAAGATGTGTATGTGAACATGCGTACCTGAGTGTGAGTATGGTAAAAAAAAGATCCTCGGGGGATGGGAGTGAAAAGTGGCCCGGGGAATATGATTGTGTAGGTGGGGGGATTTTGGTCCCATGGCTAAATATGGATTGAAAAATGGATGTTCGAAGCTCCCGAAATTGAGTCTGGAAGTTTGGAAAAATAGACTATATATAGTTGTAGGGCCCACAACTTCATGTCAATATTTTGTGGTTAGTATTGGGGCGATGGATGCCCTTGCACATAGTTGCATGGAATCGATGATAATGAGATTATATGGGTCTCTTGCAACTCAATGGATCAGTGGGGGTCAGCTGAGGGTGATGCATAGGGCACTGACGGGTGAGCATTTTGCTTGGGGCCTGATGCTACACGCCAAGATGGTAGGGCATCTTGATAGGTGTCGTGCTGTAGACTCAGGGGAGTTCTTCTTTGGGTCTATCTTGGTGGCATGGTTCTTAAAGTGGGTGTCAATTCTACACACTAGAGTGCTTTTGGGTGTGCTTGGGATGTGAGAGTCGTGACTGAGGTGGTGGGGGTCGATCTTGGTTCGCCATGGTGGTGGGGAGGGGGGGCACTATTTTACGTTTGAGATTGTATGAGTGTGGCACCAAATGCCACAAATTATTCTCTAGTACCCTTACAGTGGGATAGACTTCCGGCAAGACCCAAAGATGGTGTTTCCCCCTAGTGAGGTGTTTGACCAAAGAGGTATGTGGATGTATTTTCTTTGATGAGTTAGATAGTATAGCATATATAGTTTTATGTGTGGATGGACATTGATGTTATCATTTGTGTGTTGTGTGTGCAGATGTGGGACCACGCAGCCAAGAGGTTGAGCTAGTCAGAGAGCCAGTGAGACCACCACAGGGAGAGCCATGGGCCGGGGAGAGGTAGCGGTGGGATGAGGGTGGTGCGGGACCAGCTGAGGGGGGGAGAGCAGGCCAGAGGCACCATTTTGATGATCTGAGGGCAGGGCCTTCACATTCTCCTCCGACAGAGGCCGAGGGAGAGTTCGAGGACATTCGTCATCTCCTGGAGGTGGTGCTATAGGAAGTGTCCGAGGGCATGTGTTCATGGATTCAGGATGAGGGAGTCCTGGAGTAGTGCGTGGGTGTCCCATTGGTTTGGTGGACCATGGTCCAGAGAGTAGTAGTAGCAGGTGCGGCGATGACTGGGCAGTTTCCTTCGAGTCCGGAGGGACCGATAGCTAGTGGGGGACCTCCACTCAAGAGAGGACCAGGTGGTGGTGCGCTAGAGGCACCATGAGTGTCTTTGTCTATATATTTGTATTTTTGGTATTTATATAGGCCTGCAAGCCTATTTGATGTGGTGACACCAGTTTTGTATCTATAGGGGCGAGGTGGTTGACCAGCCTACGGATGTACTATATTTTTTGTAAACATTTTGATGGCACATTTGATCGATATATATATATATATATATATATATATACATTTTGGGATCTTTGCGATGTTCACATGTGGTTTATGGTTTTGTTGATGATGTCTAATTTAGATGATGTGACAGATTATTGATGTTTGATGTATGCGTACTAGTAGCTTGATGTGATAAATGCCAATCTAACACTAGGTTAGTTATGTTATCTACTATTTGATTAAATTGTCTAGGAATATGTGTAAATGTAATGGAATCAAAATGTCAAGATAAGAGTCTAACTTGCAGGTATTTTCGAAAGAGGAAAGGATTGTGGACACGGTACACATTCTTGAGCTGGAGGATGACCAGTTGGGAATCTAGTAAGACGCTAAGGTCACGAATGTGATGATGACTAGCCTCGGTGAGGAGACCAATGACGACGGTGTATTTGTCTTGGTTGTTGGTTGCTAAGCCCAGACATATGCCACTAGAGTGGAGCAGTTCATGTGAGGGTGAATAGAGATTCTGTGTCCAACGGCTGGCTCCGTTGGTGTAACTGATGTGGTAGGCCGATGGAGGAGGCATTTGTCAATAACACAAATGGTAAATTAGATGCAAGGTGTAAAAAAGAAGATTAAAAACTCTAAGAAAAGCGTACAAAAGGAAAAATTCTAGTGTAGAGTGGCTACGTTCAGGCATAAAATTTCTTTAAGTACAACCCGTTGATGGGTTCTTTGAGAGAGTGGCCTTCGAGGGAGGCCAAAATGTATGCGCCTTTAGTGAGGCAGTGTTGAATGATGTAAGGTCCATGCCATAATTAATCAAACTTTCCATGGTCGAGGGTATCATGGGCGATATCGTAAGCAAGGATGAGGTTTCCTTCATTGAATGAGCGAAGGTTGACATGGTGATCAAAAGTGGCCTTTGACCATTTTTTAGCTGCCTCGCTATTTTGTAATGAAGATCGATGATCTTCATCCAGTGACTCTAAGTTCAGCAATCGCTGCTCCATTGGAGCAGTGTTGGGTAATAGCTCAATAGAGATGCATAAGGTAGGAATTTCTCATTCAATGGGGAGAGTAGCTTCGACGCCATGGAATAGATGAAATGGTGTGAAACCAATGGTAGTTTTAACTATTGTACGATAATCCCACAATGTAGGAAACAACATATGATGCCAATTGGTTTTATGTTTGTTAACCGTGCGTTGCAACATGGTTTTGAGGACCTTGTTGACTGCCTCTACATGTCCGTTGGACTGAGGATAGTATGGGGAGGTGAACGCGTGGGAGAAACCCAACTTGGATGAGAGTTCAACAAAAATCTCATTCTCAAAGTGTTTCCTGTGGTCGGAGACTAATTGGAGTGGTACTCCAAAGAGAGAGATGACATGGTTAAAGAAAACATGTGTTGCAGTGTCAGTGGTGTTGTTGAAGGTGGGCATGGCTTCGACCCACTTGGTGAAGTAATCTACTACAATGACGATGTATTTGTGTCCATTGTTGGATGGAGGGTTGCAAGTCATGAAGTTGATGCCCCATTTGCAAAATGGTCCCGTGGTAATGACTGGGTGTAGAAGTGATCCAGAATCGGATCCAGGAGCTTGATAGGGCTTAGAAAGGATAAAAAATGAAAGTTCTTAGAATTCAACGAAACCAACGCTATTGCGTCTGTCTCGTTCTCCCGATTCTGTCCATATATTTACTTTCTCAAATGGGCGTTGTATGTGAGAGTTATCGTACTCTGACCATTTTCCCAAACAAGGAAAAAGTCAACAGGTCTAGTCAAATAATGACATCAGCATGACATCAACAGTGTTGACATGGCAGAGACAAGTGGTGACAAGTGGAAGTCCAGCAGAAGGTGACTGGTCAGTGACAAGGATCCAACCAACAACTGACAAGTGGCATTTGTTTGGAAAATGTTTGGGTGCCATGTGGCACCATGGTATTGGTTAATGGTTGGTGGAAAAAATGTTATGGAGCTCATGGTATTTGATCCCATGACCTCTTGGGTCAGCCCAATACTTAGCCAAACTCCCTTACCAATGCGCCCTTGGTGGTACTTGTAATACCAAGCTCACTTTATTTTAAGTAAAGTGCAATAAAGTGAAAAGGGGCAAAAAGGGGGGTTGGAGCTAAGCCCCAGCCCATGGTTTAACTCTTACACATGAACACAACCCAGAAAAGGAGGGTGCTCTCCTCATGGGTTCGCCCAAAGGATAAGCTCAGCCCAAGGATCTTGGGAAAATCCCATGAGACCAGGCGAGTGCACTCCAAAAGGAGCTTAGCCCACTTAGTGCGCCCTTTTTAAGGTCCAGATCACATGTACATGCACCCAGATCCAAGAGCTAGCACCCATATTAGGGGGCTTAGCCTGATATTTGCCAAAAAAAATGGGTTTTTACATCGGAAAATGATTTTTTCAGTGATTTTATCAGCAGATTTAATGGATTTTGGTCATTTTTGGGAGATTTTGGACTCTTTTTTAGCCTAGATTTTGGGAGGAAGTTGGGGAATGATAACCAACTTCATATCTATAAAAACCAGGCCTGTTTGAGGCCATGGAGGACAGTCAAAGAAGATTTATGCTGAAGGGAAGCTAAGCCAAAGTCATTTTTATGCAAGGAAGTTGTTGAGAAGTAGACGCTTGTGGGCCATTTCTCGGAGCTCTGGTCATCGCTTTTGCATGCCGTTTCTTCTGTTGGATTCTATAGGTCTGGAAGAACATGACCATATTAGTCTTGTAGCCTAATGGCACTTGTTTGATGTACTTTTGAGCTTTGAACAGAACTAAAGAAGCCTCCCCCACTGAGACAAAGGCCCGGAGACGTAGGCAATTTTGTGCCAAACTTCGTTATCACTTCTCTTGTTATGGTTTGTTGTTCCTATTGATTCAGTTCAGATCTGTATTATGTATTATGGCTATGATATATTCTCTCATCTTCATCCTCTTTCATTCAGCTTCATAAATGGTTAATTAACACATGCAATTAATAACTCAACCATAGTCATTAAAAGATCTTTCCGGATCAAGTGGTATCAGAGCTAGTTGATGTTTGGATTTGAGTTTTGCATGTTAACTAGGGAAAAGCTAGAGTGTGGTGAACGCGAGCTTGTTGCAGAGAATTCATTAATTGTATTGAGAAAGAGAGCTTCTCGCAGCGAGAAGATGGCATCGGAAGAAGGGCTTTCTCAGGATGAGAAAGAGTTCTGGAAAACTTTCCTTGCTATGTCGGAGATGGTGAAAGTTTTGTACGAGGATTTCTTGGAACGGAAGAGACTAGTTTTGGGTGAATATTCAAAGGGAAAAATTTAAGAGGAAGAGGATCATCCTCAGATTCCTCCTTCACCTCCATCATC
>SNQJ01S0095510.1:34864-54837 GCA_010110895.2 Picea sitchensis | reverse complement strand
CCTTAAATCCTAAGGGAAGATTCTAGGCATCTAGGGCCATCAAAGACATGTTGAACCACCAAAAAGGACCTTTCCAGGGTATCCTTGTTGTCCGAATGGGGATAGAAAAATTATGAGTTTTTGAACATTAAGTATGAGTCTCTACAACATGGATATGGTTAGGGGAACAAAACCAAGAGTTAGGCCCTAACTGAATATTATAGGATTCTAGGGCCAAGAATGACATCTTAAACCATCACAAATGACCTATCGAGGGTATCAGTTTCTTCTAATTAAGTATTTAGGTACCACTAGAATTTTTTAGCACTAAGTATGAGTCTTGAGGAATTAGAAATGGCTAAGGGAGGAAACATGAATGTTAGGTCCTAAAGGAAGCTTCTAGCCATCTAGGGCCAAGATGGATGCCTCAAACAACCACACATGACCTCTTTAGGGTATCATTGGCCTATGATTGGGGATGTTGATGCAAGTAAGTGGTTTTGAGTAGTATGTATGTGTCCCAAGGCCCTACAGATGATCTAGGGAAGAAGGTTATCCCTTAGGTCCTAAAGAAATATTTGAGGCATTCAGAGTCGTGAACAATACCTCAAATCACCACACATTACCTCTGAAGGGTATCCTTGGCCTACAAGAAAGGATGTTAGTGCCCTCACAAGGTTTTTATCATTAGGTATGGGTGCCACAGAATTGATATGATTGAGGGGGGAACCCAAGCCTTAGCTAAAGTACAAATATTCAAGGCATTCAAGGTCAAACACAACACTTCCAACCACCACACCTGATGTCTCAAGATCTTACACAACATCCAATCCTCAAGGGTTATGAATGACACCTCAAACAACCATAGATGACCTCTCGTGGGAACCTCTAGACTTCAAGTGGGCATATGGGCATCGTTAGGAAATTTTGAGCACTAGATATGGGTCTTGAGTCCTTGGACATGATTGACAGAGGAAACCAAGAGGTCCTAAAGGAAACTTCTAGGAATCTAGGGCCATCAACAACATGTTGACCCACCACAAAGGACCTTTCGAGGGTATCCTTGGTCTCCATATGGGGATAGTCAGCATTATGATTTGTTGAACATTGAGTATGAGTATGTGGAGCTTGGATATGGTAAAGGGAAAAAACCCAAGTGTTAGGCCCTAAATGAAGCTTTGTTCTAAGAAGAATTTTTTTTTCTTTGGAGTATTTATTGCTTATTCACTATTTTTTTGGTTTTGTCTAAATTGACTCAAAACCTAAAAAACATTTATAGATTAATCAGTGAATCAAAACAATGAAATTTTGATTCGCTAAAATGCTTTCTTTTGAAAATGATTGATTTTTCTTTCAAGCATTTATTGCGTATTCACTATATATAAATGGAAAGAACATGTACGTGTTCCAGAGACCACACACATTCTAGAACAAATGTGCATGCACTTTTTTTACTAAGAATTCTTATGAATGTTTCTAGAGGTACGTCTAACAAGAATGTGCTATATCATTTTTGAACATTCTTGAGTTTAACGACTATGAATAAAACCTACACATGTGATATGAGCCCGTGATAGGGGTCTTTTCCCTTGTAGTTGGATCTGTCTGCCATTAAGATGTTTCACACAAAAAAATTAGGTATGGAATGATGTGGTAGGGAAACAATATCCTAAGGCCCTCAACATTAATCGAGGGAGGGAAACAATAATATTTGGCTCTAAACATACTTATCAAGCTCAAGTATCATGAGAAACACCAATAGAGATCAAGTGCCTTGATATAGTGGAGGGGGAAAACCCAAGCCTCAACTAAAGTACAAATCTTATAGGAATATAGGGCCAAAAACAACACCTCAAACCACCACATCTAAAATCACAATGTTTTAGGTTTCTTATAGGGCTCAAGGGTCATGAATAACACCTCAAATAACCATACATGACCCCTTGAGTGGATGTTTTGCCTTCAACTAGGGATATGGGCATCATTAGGAGACTTTGAGCATAGGGTAAGGGTATTGGGTCCTTGGACATCATCGATCGGAGAGGAAACCTAGGCCTTAGATCCTAAGGGAAGCGTGTAGGCATCTAGGGCCATCAAAGATATGTTGAACCACCAAAAAGGACCTTTCCAGGGTATCCTTGTTGTCTGAATGGGGATAGAAAACATTATGAGTTTTTGAACATTAAGTATGAGTATCTACAACATGGATATGGTCAAGGGAAAAAAAATTAAGAGTTAGGCCCTAAGGGAATCTTATAGGCTTTTAGGGCCAAGAATGACACTTTAAACCACCACAAATGACCTATCGAGGGTATATGTTTCCTCTAACTAAGTATTTAGGTACCACTATAATTTTTGAGCACTAAGTATGAGTCTCGAGGCCCTAGAAATGGCCAAGGGAGGAGACACGAAAGTCAATCCCTAAAGGAGGTTTCTAGCCATATATGGTCAAGAAGGATGCCTCAAACGACCACACATGATCTCTTTAGGGTATCATTGGCCTATGATTGGGGATGTTGATGCAATTAAGTGGTTTTGAGTAGTCGGTATGTGTCATAGGGCCTTATTAATGATATAGGGAATAAGGCAATGCCTTAGGTATTAATTAAATCTTTGAGGCATTGAGAGTCATGAACAATACCTTAAATAACCACACATTACTTATCAAGCATATCATTGTCCTCTAAGAAAGGATGTTAGTGCCCTCACAAGGTTTTTATCATTAGGTATGGGTGTCAAGTCCTTCATATGATTGAGGGGGGAATCCAAGCCTTAGATAAAGTAAAAATATTCAAGGCATGTAGGGCCAAGAATGATGCTTCAAACCACCACACCTGATCTCTCAAGATCTTACACAACATCCAAGCCTCAAGGGTTATGAATGACACCTCAAAAAACCATAGATGATTGCTCAAGGGGACCTCTAGTCTTCAAGTGGGCATAAGGGCATTGTTAGGAAATTTTGAGCACTAGATATGGGTCTTGAATCCTTGGACATGATTGAGAGAGGAAACCAAGAGGTCCTAAAGGAAGCTTCTAGGAATCTAGGGTTGTAATACCCCTATTTCCACTAGTTTGTAAATATAACTATAACTGGCCAAGAGACTATGGAGGACTAAATATGTGTGAATGTTTGATTTCATGAACCTTTGTGTAAAAGGGTCAATGTATGGATTTTTTGTTATTAATAGAAATTAGATATGTGTTGCACAACTTCTGAAAGGGGGGGTTTGCCAAGATAGACCAGGGATTCTATGAGAGAGATGACGAGGGGAAACCAATACTGGTTGAGATTACCCCCACCAGACCAGTACCTACTCGTTGTAATTGATCAACATTCCTCTGACCTAGAAATGAATTACCATTCAGGATGGTAGTTGGAAGGCCATCCTCAAGAGTTAATGAGGATATGGGATAGGGTACCCATCTATAAGGCTTCCAAGCCTGACCAAAAATTGGGATTCGGACCCACACAACCTTTCGGAGGAAGGAAAGAAAGGAGGTAATTCGAGGGACAAATATAGATCTAAAAGATAGCAGAGTAGAGAAAATTATCTCCAAAGAAGAGAAGTGAGCATGCTTCGACTTGGGAGTTGAGAGAAAAGATGAGAAGCAATATTGGTTTGGCTGTAAGAAGACTTGGGAAAGATTTCACTACAAGCTGATAAACGAGGCTGGGGAGCGACTAAGGAAGTGATTTTGTAGATATCCTTTCTTGGAGTAGAGAAAAATGGTTGCCGAGATCATGTGGGAAGAGGAGAGTAAGCTTTGTCCCTGATTGTTGTGAAGCAAGGAGAAAGAATCTTTCTCAGAGCATCATGGTCTAGCTCGGGGGTGGCCAGTGGTAAATACGTCAGGAGTGGTTGTGCCTATGGTTGGGAGGAAACATGCATCCCTTTCAACAATTGACTCACATTCTCCATTTCTGATAAGTATTATCATACTCTGTATAATGTATATTGGATGTGATGATTGAATGAATGTTTTTTTGGTTAAGTCTTGCAGTTTTAGAACCGTTACTAGAAATGCTCATTTGTTTTTGTACACTGCTATATTTACATGGTTTTCAATTTATCTCAGCTCAATTGTTATCGATTTATGGGTTGTGACTCCATAGGAGATTCGGGGTAGGATTGACTAATATGTCTAAGTCATTCTTATCCTTTGAATTCCCCTTAGCGGGAATGCCAATTTCATCTTTGTGGGAGAAAATAATTTTCCTTCATAATATACACCCATATGACCGAGAGATCATGCCCATGTCCTTAACCCATGAGATGCTAAAAATATTAACGCTTAGACCACAATATTTCCCAAAGGACCCATGTGACCATGGTCTGGGAACCCTGTGCTAGTCCAAAAAGTGCTAGCTCTTTCGGATTTGGGACTTCGATACTCATGAATCCACAATCCTCAAAAACATATGAAGGCTGAATTAGTGAATTTATGAGGGTCATAGATATGGGATCTAGTGTGGATCTCTCTTATTCGTTAGATCATACTTAGGAGGGGAGGATAGTAGTGGTCTAGCGCTGAAACTCCCGAATGTCAGAGTCCCAAAGTTAATCGAGATCGTTGAAAGTGGAGGGACAAGTATCCACAGATCAATGACTATCTAGAAGTTTGCGTATTTGGAGTTATAGGTATGTGTGGGTTTCCCCAAACTCTGCAAGCTGGAGTAAATCCTGGCCGTGAATTTTAGGTACACGTGGTGACCGATCAGGCGTGGTCTGGAGAGGAAGCTGAAATATTTATGTTGAACCCATGAATGTCAAACTTTCGAGGTGATGTGGACTGTCAATCTTCGGGATCCATATCAACCGTCGATCTAATAAACCACCCTTGATTACCCAACCGACCAGGAACATGTCGTGGAGTGACATGTGGCCCCTACTTGTCCCATGTCTAAGGTTCTCCATCGAATTAAAGTCGTTGGATGAGAGGGTATGTGGAAAGTGAACCTATAGTTTGAAGACTTAGCACTCTGGAGGAACCTGGCCAAGAATCTACAGAGTGTGAAAACATTTGAATTCACGAATGCCAAAATGAGTCTCTGTCATTGGTAGGATGAGGACACTTGGCACCAGATTAGAGAGTTTGGAGACTTGGCTCTTCGGGGAATTTACAAACTCGGGATTTGGTAAGCTCTGAAGTCTAGAGCCATGAAGTAATGAGAGTCGTAGATTTATGGATCCACGTGAAATCCTATTGACAATGATATTGAAGGGTTGGGAAGTTATTAGTCCAAGATGATGTGGCATGATGATTTCAGTCGATGTGATGTGGACCCACATTATGCTTGCCATGTGTCACCCATATATGGCAGATTCATAGATCCCTTATGACTATTAGAGCATGAGACGTGTCACCTCCTAATGAGGACATGTGTCATCCCTAGCCCTCTTTACATGTCAGCTTTTGGTTCATGCATTCATGGCCAACCTGGTTGGTGACATGTCCGAGACTCCGAGAGTCTGGATAACTTCAGGATTTCGGAAGATTTGGGTGTAGTATAGTATAAGGATATTCAACAAATATCATTGATCACCAAACGTCGAACATTTAACGATGATTGTCGATCTTCGAAACGTTTAACAATGATTGTCGATTGTCGAAACGTCAAAAGTGTAGACGTCGACCTGTGTTTGTCGACTGTTGAATGTCGAGAAGGGGATGTTCAATGTAAAACATCGAATGGCTAAGGCTACGTGGAAATATTTTGGATATTCGAGGATTAGGAAAAAGGAGTGTTCAACGTCGAACGTCAAAGACCCCAACTAACAATGCTCTAGTAACTTCAGGAGGCCATAACTTGTAGACCATAGCTCACATTTTAGTGTGGTGGCGACCGTTAGAAAGCTCGCGATGAGCAGTAACCCATGAAGATCCTAGAATTAAGATTTGAGATAGTTAGGAAGAAAAAACAATTGATGTCGCATCGCTAGAAAGGACATTTAGAGGTCAGGTGTGTTACAAATTGGTATTAGAGCATGGCAACAACACTTAGCCTTCTTGGGCTCATGCACGAGTCGCATAAAAATATTATTAGAGACTTTACGGGGTAACAACCTACCTTACCCTTATTCTATAAGAAACATGTTTGAACATATATTGAAGACAGGAAAAAAACCATCTATTGTTGATATATGTTTTGAAAGTTTTCACTGTATATTGCTAATGTTTTCAAATAAAGAAGTTGACTTCACTTTGAAATGATATGTGTTGTTCATGAATTGGCATATTAGTAACTAAGAAAAAATGGTTTTTCAACACTCAAGCAGTCAGTGAACAACGCGAAAACTACATTGTAAGGAATGGTGATGCACCATGAGTTGGGGGAGAGCTCCCACAATAGAGAGGAGGAATCTAATGAAAGGAGGGTGGTGGAAACCACTCCATATTTGGCCAAAAATGTAAGAAGCCTCAAGGAATAATTATAGAGATATAAGCCTGACAATGAAATGTTGATAAAGGATTAGGAAAAGTAGACTGAAATTAATGCAGTCCTACTGCAAAGTCTATCAGATATACAAAGACAACTACAACATGGTCCAGCTACCAGTCATGTGAATAGAAACCATACTATGAAAACTCCAAGTCCACCTAAGATACAAAATCATGGTCCGAAAAGTGGCCACACCAGGAAGATCACCTCAAGGAAGGCCCAACATGAAGTGAAGAGACACTCACCGGAATGTCTCTCTAAGGAAACTGACAAGTCCAAGGAATCTTCTAGTGGAAAAGTAGTTCCCATTCTCATACGAGAGAAAAGAAGAGGAAACACTCCAAGAGTCATGACCCTAAATAATTCAAGAAATAAAAACCATCCACCTTTGATGGAGAGATTAAGAAGGGGGAAGAAGTAGAAATTTGGCTACTCGGCCTGAAGAAGTACTTCAGAGTTCATGACTACTCTGAGAACTTAAAGGCTAGGATAGCCATTTTCAACCTGAATGGGAAATCTTTCATTTGGTGGGAGGACCTTAGGAATGTGAAAGGAATCCATGAGAAGGACTTGTCATGGAAAAAATTTGAGAAATACTTCAAGAAGAAGTGTCTTTCAAAAAAGTACTTTGATGGGAAGACCAAGGAGTTCTATGAAATTAAGTTGGGACAACTGACCATAAATGAGTATATCAAAAAAATTCTTGAGCTGATGAGGTATGTGCACTACATAAAGGATGAAAAGGTAAATATGCAACGATTTGTTATTGGATTACCTCAGTCCTATCGGGATAGAATTGAGTTTGATGAGAAAAATACTCTACAATATACTCTTCGGAAAGCAAGGTATTGCTATGATAAATTCAATAAAAAGACAGAACCCCATAAATACTGGAAGAAAAAGAACAACTTGGGATTCAAAAAGAAGGGGTTTAAACCCTTGAGATTTAAGAACTAAAGGAAGAGCTCTAGGACGATTCTTCCTACCAGAAGTGTGTATCAACATAATTTTCCATCCCATAGTGGAAATAAACCCTTCAAAGTAGTTCCAAGTAAGACTGATAACACGAAGAGAGAACCCTTGAAATGTTGGGGTTGTGTAGAGGAAAATTTGTTGAGCGACTGTCTACATAGGAAACAAAACAATGGGATGGTCTACAACATCCAAGAGGCTACCATAGTTAATGATGTTCCTATGATCATGCCACAAATCTATGTAGCCTTGGATAATAAACAAGATCACCACCAAGATTCAGTGGTGGAGATGGAAGGTACGATTGCCAGCCATCCTTTTTCCATTTTAATTGAACCTAGTTCTAATTTGAGTTATGTTTCCCCTCAAACTATTGATAAATGTAAATTGCAAAAATTTAAACAAGTTAAATCATGGATGGTACAACTAGCCACTGGAACAAAAATAAAAGTAGCAGAGGTCATACCAGCATGCCAATTCGTTATAAGTGGTTTCCCCACCCAAGCGAACTTAAAAATACTTCCTTTAGGATCTTATGACCTCTTGATTGGAATGGATTGGTTGGCTGCAAACAAAATCAAGTTAGACTGTTACAGTAAAACTTTGGAGTGTGAAATTGAAGAAGGAAGAAGGGTAACCCTACACGGGATTCAAAATCATGTCTTAGTGAGACAAATATCAACCCTCCAAGTGAAGAAGTATTGTAGAAAGGGATGTCCCTTTTATGAAATACAAGTACTAAACTCTATTGAGAATGAAAAAACCCATCCTAGAGGACCATCCCATATTAAGAGAATATAAATATGTATTCCTAGAAGAGGTACCAGGTCTACCTCCAAGAAGGGATATTGACTTTTCAATAGAACTTGTACCAGGAGCAGTGCCAATGTCTAGAACACCCTATAGAATGAGTACACCAGAGCTAGTTGAGCTCAAAATACAACTAAAGGATATGTGGGACAAAGGCTACATTCAGCCTAGTGTGTCTGCATGGGGAGCATCAGCCTTGTTTGTGAAAAAGAAAGATGGCACACTCAGATTGTGCATAGATTAAAAACAACTCAATAAGATGACCATCAAGAACAAGTATCCCTTACCAAGGATCGATGAATTGTTTTACCAATTAAGGGGTGCTACAATATTATCCAAGATTGACTTGAGGTTTGGATACCATCAGGTCTGAATTAAAGATAAAGACATCCTTTAGGACAAGATATGGTCACTATGAATTTGTGGTGGTTCCATTTGGTCTTACCAATGCACCAACCACTTTTATGTCCTTAATGAATAACGTATTCAAAAATTTATTGGATAGGTTTGTGTTTGTTTTCATTGATGATATCCTAATCTATTCCAAAAATAAAGAAGAGCATGAAGAACATCTCAAGCTAGTACTCCAAGTACTAAGAGAACATCATCCCTATGCTAAGCTTAGTAAGTGTGAATTATTCCAGAAACAAGTCCATTACTTAGGCCATGTCATTTCCTAGGAAGGAGTGGTAGTTGATCCTGACAAGATTAAAGACATCATGGATTGGCCTACCCCAAAGGATGTATCTAATATCATATCCTTTATGGGCCTGGTAGGATACTATAGGAGATTCATAAGGGGATTCTCCAAGATTGGTTTCCCAATCACCCCCCTTCAGAAAAAGTGAGTTAAATTCATTTGGACATCAGAATGTGAGGAAAAATTTCAAGAGCCGGAATATCTTCTAACCAATGCGCTTGTATTGAAGATTGCAGACCCAAACAAGGAATTCCTTGTGTGTAAAGATACCTGGAAGGAAGGGCTCAGAGGATTCCTTATGCAAGAAGGACATGTGATTTTCTATGAATCCATAAAATTGAATTAGCATGAAGTCAATTATGTGACCCATGATATGGAATTGGCTTCCATAGTGCATGCTTTAACAATGTGGAGGCATTACCTCTTGGGTAGAATATTTGTACTTATGATAGACCATAGTGGGTTGAGGTATTTGTTTGACCAACCAAAACTTAATGTGAGACAAGATGGGTGGATGGCTCTCCTTAGTGAGTTTAATTTTAAAATCAAACATATCAAAGGAAAGGAGAATAGGGTGGTTTATGCCCTTAATAGAAGTATGAAAGTAATTCACTTGGCAGTTGTAAGTGCCAGTGAATCAGACATCAAAGAGAGGGTCAAAATTGCACAAGAAACAAATGCTTTTTTCAATACTGTGACATCATACCTAAAGCAAGAGCCCACGGGGCTCAAGTACAAAGGCTATCAAATTATTAATGATAGCATGCTGACTTACAAGGGAATATTGTATATTCCAAATTTTTATGACTTGAAGAGGTTCATAATGGATGAACTACACAAAATACCATATGTTGGTCATCGTGGTTATCAAAAAATGATCACGGCCACTAGGAAACTATTTTATTGGCGCTGACTGAAAAAGGACATAGTTGATTACATAACTAAGTGTCTATAATGTCAATAATTAAAGGTAGATCACTGACACCCAGCAGGGTTGTTGCCTCCCCTACCAATTCCTGAAAGGAAATTGGAAACCATCTCCATGGATTTCATCACAGGACTACCAAGATAAACCAAACAAAACGATGCCATCATGGTAGTTGTGGAAAAACTAAGAAAGTATGCTCACTTCATACCCATCAAGTCAACTTGCAAGACAATATATATTTCCATCATTTTCATGAAAGAAATATTTAGACTGCATGGCATGCCTAAGGAAATTATATTTGACGAAGATACAAAATTTACTTCAAACTTTTGGAAATATTTGTTTGTTGGTTTTGAAACGAAATTGCTCTTCAATAGAGCCTATCACCCTCAAACTGATGGGTAGACAGAGAGGGTAAACCAAGTTTTCGAAGACATGATGAGAATGCATGTAATGCATTAACGTAAGAAGTGGGAGGGCTACCTAACACTGGTAGAATTTGCCTACAACAATTTCTATCAAGAGTCATTAAAAATGAGCCCTTTTGAAGCCCTCTATGGAAGACAATGCAACATTCCAATTAGCTGGAACAACCCATTAGACAAAGTTACAATCAGGCCATATATGCTAAAGGAAATGGAACAACAAGTAATTTATATCAGACAAAATATGAATATAGCCAAGGATAGACAAAAGAGCTATGCAGACATGAAAAGGACTCCTAGAGAGTTCAAAGCTAGGGATCATTTGTATCTCTGAGTTAGACCCAGGAAAATCTCTTTGAGGATGGGATCTTGTGTGAAACTGGCACCTTGGTATTGTGGACCCTTTGAAGTTTTGGATAGAGTGGGACCACTAGACTATCGGCTAACACTTCCTCCCACAGTGAAGGCACACAATGTTTTCCATGTTTCTGTATTAAAGAAGTGGGTACATTATTCTAATCATATTATTGATTGGTCTATGATTTAGGTGGAACCTAATGGAGAATTCCTGCTAGAACCTCAATGCATAATAGACAGGAAGGAAACCCCACTCAAGAATAAAACCATTGCACAGTTCAAGGTGGAGTGGAAACACTTTGGCCTAGATGAGGCTACATGGGAAATGGAGGATGCCATGAAACATGCATATCCATTTTTGTTTAATTTTGTACATACAGAGCACATCAGCAGGTAGAACATCGAGGAAGATGTTCCTTTAAGGGGGAGGGGATTGTAATACCCTTGTTTCCCTAGTTTGTAAATATAACTATAACTGGTCAAGAGACTATGGAGGACTAAACATGTATGAATGTTTGATTTGATGAACCCTTGTATAAAAGAGTCAATGTATGAAGTTTTTGTTATTAATATAACTTAGATATGTGTTGCACAACTACTAAAAGGGGGTGGGTTTTCCAAGATAGACCATGGATGTTATGAGAGAGATGGTGAGGGGAAACCAAGAATGGTTGATCTAACCCCCACCAGACCAATACCTACTGGATGTAATTGCTCAATAGTCCTCAGACCCAAAAATGAATTACTAGTCAAGATAGTAGTTGGAAGGCCATCCTCAAGAGTTAAGGAGGAGATGGGGAAGGGTACCCATCTATAAGGATTTCAGACCTGACCAAAAATTGGGATTTGTACCCACGCAACCTTGTAGAGGAAGGAAAGAAAGGAGGTAATTTGAGGGACAAAGAAAGATCTGCAATATAGAAGAGTAGAGAAAATGATCTCCATAGAAGAGAAGAGAGCATGCTTTGACTTGGGAGTTGAGAGAAAATATGAGAAGCAAGATTTTTTTGGTTGTAAGAAGCCTTGGGCAGGGTTTCGCTACAAGATGATAAACAAGGCTAACGAGGGACTGAGGAAGTGCTTGTGTAGATCTCCTTGCTTGGAGTAGAGAAAACCAGTTTCCAAGATCCTATGGGAGGAGGAGAGTAACCTTTGTCCCTGACTGTTGTGAAGAAAGGATAAATAATCTCTCTTAGAGCAACATGGTCTAGCTCATTGGTGGCCAGTGGTAAATCCATCAGTAGTGGTTGTGCCTATGGTTTGGAGGAAATAAGCACCCCTTTCAATAGTTGCTTCACATTCTCCATTTTTGTTAGGTATTATCATACTCTGTACAATGTGTATTGGATGCAATGATTGAATGCCTATGTTTTTGGTTAAGTCTTGCAGTGTCTGAATCGTTATTAGAAATGCTCATTTGTTTCTGTAAACTGTTATATTTACATGGTTTTCAATTTATCTCAGTTTAGTTGTTAGAGAGTTCTAGGTTGTGAATCCATAGGAGAGTCATGGTAGGATTGACTGATATGTCTAAGTCCTACTGATCCTTTGGATTCCACTTAGCAGGAATGTTAAGTTCATATTTGTGGGAGAAGCGTGTTTTCTGTCAGACTATCCACCCATTTGACTAAGGGCTCATGCCTATATCCTTAACCCATGTGCTGCTAAAAATAGTAGCGCTTATCCCACAAGATTTCCCAAAGGACCCATGTCACCAGGGTCTGGGAACCCTGCGCTAGTATGAAAGGAGCTATCTCTTTCATTTTCAAGACTCATGAATCCACAATCCTTGAAAAGACTCGAAGGATGAAGTCACGAATTGATGAGGGTCTTAGATCTAGGGATCTAGTGTGGATCTCTCTCAGCCGTTAGATCGAAATTAGGAGGGGAATCATTAAGTGCTTTGGCTAAGTTCTACTTCAGGAGGATAAGAGTGATCTAGCGGCAAAACTCCCAAATGTCAGAGTCACAAAGTTAATCGGGACCATTGAAAGTGGAGGGACACATGTCCACAGATCAATGACTATCCATAAGTTTGGGTATTTGGTGGTATAGGGACGCACGATTTTCCCTGAAGCTCTATGAGCTATAGTAAATCCTGGCCATGAATGCTAGGTACATGTGGCAATACATCAGGCATGGTATGGAGAGGAAGCCGAAATATTTACGCTAAATTCTGAACTTCCGAAGTGATGTGGATCGTCAATCTTCAGATCCTTTGGGATCCCTCTTAGCCGTCGATCTAAGAAACCGCCCTTGATTACCCAATCGACTGGGAACGTGTCGTGGAGTAACACATGGCCCCTAATTTTCCCTTGTCTAAGGTTGTTCATTGGATGAGAGGGAATGTGGCAAGCGATCCTATAGTCCGAAGACTTAGCACTCCAGAGGAACCTAACCAAGAATCTACAGAGTGTGAAAACCTCCAAAGCCGCAAATGCTGAAATGAATCTCGATCTTTGGTAGGATGAGGAAACTTGGCACGAGATTAGATATTCTAGAGACTTGGCTCTTCAGGGAATTTGCGATGTGAGGAGTTGGTAAGCTACGAAGTTTGGAGTCGTGAAGTAATGAGAGTCGTAGATTTATGGATCCAAGTGGACTCCTTCTGACCGTGAGATCGAAGGGATGGGAAGTTATCAATCCAAGATGGTATGGCATGATGATGTCATTCGATGTGACATGGAACCACATTATGCATGCCACGTGTCACCCAGATATGGCCAATTCATAGATCCCTTATGCCTATTAGAGCATGAGAAATGTCACCCCCTAATGAGGACATGTGTTACCCCTAGCCCTTGCCACATGCCAGCTTTTGGTTCGTTCCCGCCTGGAAACGTGGTTGTTGATGTATTCGGGACTCTGGGAGTCTAGATAACTTTGGGAGTTCGGAATATTTGGGTGCAGTAGAATACAAGGATTTTCAACGAAGATCGTCAATCATCGAACTCAAAAATTTCAATGGCATTCGTCGATCGTCAAAATGCCAAACATGTAGATGTCAACCGAAGATTACCAACTACTGAATGCCGAAAAGCGGACATTCGATGTAAAATGTCAAACATTTATCATTGAATGGATACGGCCACATGACAATATCTCGGGACTTCGAGGATTAGGAAAAAGGAGTGTTCAGCATTGAACGTTGAAGACCCCAACTAACAACGCCCGGGTAACTTTAGGATCATCCCTAGAAAGGGTATTTAAGGGTTAGGTGTGTTACAAGGGCCATCAACAACATGTTGACCCACCACAAAGGACCTTTTGAGGGTATCCTTGGTCTCCAAATGCGGATAGTCAGCATTATGATTTTTTGAGCATTGAGTATGAGTCTGTGGAACTTGGATATGGTAAAGGGAACAAACCCAAGTGTTAGGCCCTAAAGGAAGATTTATTCTGAGAATGATTGTTTTTTATTTGGATTATTTATTTATTATTCACTATATATATATATATATATATATATGAGGGGTAGACAAAAGTAACTAGATTTAAAAAAAATAAAAATTATATTCATGAGTTTGAAGTAAACTTCAAAAAACAAAAGTCACCCTATGTCATCAATATCGAAGTAAGAGGTAAACCAAGTTATTCTCATCCACATAGGGAAGATGGTTGAGACAATATTAGAGTCTATTCCATGTTTAAATTTGACAATGGTAGTAAATTTTAAACTAAGTAAGGATTACATGGCTCTCACCAACCTTGAGAAGCAATGTTTCCAACTTCATTGTTAGTGAATTTGGACAAAGATTTGTCTCTTTCACTTTTTGGTCGCACCTACTCCCTTGCATGGGTTTGAGATTTTAGAACCATATTTTTAAGTAACAAACTATAACTAGATAACGAATCTTTGTTCTAAGAACCATAATGACACTTAGAACCACAAAAAATGACCTATTGAGGGGATCCTTTTCCTGTAACTAGGTATATATGTACCACTAGAATTTTTTAGCAACAGGTATGGGTCTGTGGGCATTGGACATGGAAAAGGGAGGAAACATGAATAATAGAACCTAAAGGAATATTCTAGCAATCTAGGGCCAAGAAGAATTCCTCAAACAACCACTTATGGCGTTTTTAGGGTATCATTGGCCTAGTATTGTGGTTGTCGATGTTGCTAGGTGGTTTTTAGTAGTAGGAATGCATCTCAGGGCTCTTGAAATAATATAAGGAAAAATATCATGCCTTAGGTACTAAAGAAATATTTGAGGCATAAAAATCCATGAATAATGCCTCAAAGCACTTCACATTACCTATGGAGGGTATCCTTGGTCTATGAGAAATATTTTAGTTCCCTTACAAGTTTTTTATCAGTAGGTATGGATCTCAAGGCCTTGATATGGTTGAGGGGGGAAATCCAATTTTTTTCTAATGTGAGCCTCTATCTCTAATCCCATCCACTCTTTGGATCCCACCTCTGTCTACATCCTCATATACCTCTAGGCCGCCAATGCCCTCTTACATTGGGCCATTGCCTCTACCCTAACCACCTTTACACTAGGATCATAGACCCCCATTGGGACCTCATCACATCTACCCCTAGACCCTATTTCCTAAGGACATATTCCTTCCATGTCACCTCTACCTTAGGTCCATATTCCCACCCCTATGCACCTTTGCACTATTTTCCACTATGTTTGGGCCCCCTTCACCCTAATCCCATAAGATTATCCCCTAAACCCAACCATAAACCTTGCCCCCCAATTCCATGGACCTTATCCCCTAGCCTTGGATACTTCACCAATCAATACCAAATCCCCTTTACCTCTTGCATCTAGTCCCCACGACCCTCATTGTATCCCCCTCTTCCCTTTGGTCCTCACCTCCCAACTAGTCCCTCAACACTAGTCCCTTGGTACTCATCTCTTAGACCCTAACTCCATTTGTAGTTAGAACCCCACCTCTACCCTAAACCTAGACCCATTCACCCTTATGCCACCTACCCCCTATTCCCATGGGGCCTTAGAACCTATGCCCCTAGGGCCCATCAACCCACACTTTTTCCTTGATCCCAAAGAATTTGACACCCCTAGGCTCCTCCACACTTGGATCCATACCTCTACCATTAGGTAACTCCCCCCCTACCCTTTCATTCCCCTCAACAATTAGGTCCAAGAATGTGCCCCTATCCCCCTCCAACACTAATCCCTATACCCCTTCCCATGAGTCCCGTCCACCATTGGCTCCCAACCTCTACCCCTAGCCCACTTCCCAATTGGGTCCCTATCTCCATCTAACTCTATCCCCATCTACCCCTCTATCCCCACCTCTTATTAGACCCTACCCATGTCTACCCTTGGGCCCATACCTATACTCAACTTCTAGATCCATTTGTTCCTAAGGCCCTACCTCAACTTGGATCCTATCCCTATCTTCCCTGGGGCCCCCACCTCTACCCAACCCCTAACCCTCTCTACACCTAGGCCCTAAGCTCCCTATGTCCATACCCCTTCCCTAGGGCCCTACACCCCATGCATATTCATCCTAGTGCCCTAGTCCTCAAACTGCCTTCAAACCTAGGGCCCCATGCCCCAGTTTCCCCCAATCCCCTCCACAACTAGTCCCCCTTTTCTATCCCTAATGTCTTAATACCTTGATTAAAAGTATCTACCATAATAATTTTTTATATGTTGTGTTAATAGGATGCACACACATTATAACACACATGAATTCTTAAGTGCAAGAACACTTCTATGAGATAAAAAAAAACAAAAACAAAGCCCCACCTCATTCTCTCTAAACAATTCTCTCATGTATGTAGGTTACCTAACATCTCCTGTGAAAAACTGCAAAAACATATAATTTTTATGGTTTTTATGTAATTGGAAGGAAATTTTGTCTTTTTCTTGTTGGAAATCCTTATGAACATGGGGAAAAAATGTAATCAATCAAGAACATGTTTGAGGAAATATCAACCCATTGAAAAGGATATTGAAGGAAGATAAAAGGTAATGTTAAGTATGGAAAAATTCAAGCTTTAAGCATAGGCCAATCCAAGTTCTAGAATGATATATGCCATTGTTGTATATTGTAACACCCTGGTTCCCCCAGTTTGTAAAAATAACTATATTGGCCAAGAACTATGGCAAAATCAAAGGATGTGAATGTTTGATTTGACGGACCTTTGTATAAAAGGTCAATGAATGTAAATTATGTTATGATTATGTGTTGCATGACTGCTGGGAGGGGGATGTGCTAAAAGAGAACACGATGGCTAATGAGATGTGGTGGAAGGGACCTGGAATGGTTGTGTTAACTTCCACTGAGCCAATATCGTATGGTTTTACTTTCTCAAAGAACAAATCAACTCTCTAAACCCGGAATGGCTTTCCCGTCAGATTGGTAGGTGGGGAGGCTCATCAAGAGTTAATGAGGGGATGGTGGTGAACCACCCATCCGTAACAGCTTCCAGACCTGACTGCGAATAGGAAAATTCGCGCCACACACAATCTTGCAGAAAAAGGGAAAGAGAGGAAGTGTGGTAAGCAAGGAGAGGGGAGGAGAACAGATGTGACGGGGATTGCGGGAGAGAACTAGCGAAACTTTAGAAACACAAGAAGTTCTGAACAGAGGAGAAGTAAAGTAGCCTTCATCCTTGA
The DNA here is from genome assembly GCA_010110895.2 of Picea sitchensis. NCBI lineage: Eukaryota > Viridiplantae > Streptophyta > Pinopsida > Pinales > Pinaceae > Picea > Picea sitchensis. The sequence continues at coordinate 37,616 of SNQJ01S0095510.1, read as the reverse complement.
CTTTCGTTGAGCTGGAAGTAGAAAATTGAACCTCAAACATCGTCGTCTAGCCTGGAGGTGGCTAGTGGTAAATCCCTTTGGAGTCACTGAGCCTATGGTTGGGTGGAAACGAGCACCCCTCTCAGTAGTCGCATCACACCTGGTGTTTTCTGATAAGTGTTATGTCTTGTATTTTTGAATCAAATGCATGCTCATTTTTATAGGCTCATAAATGGTTTCTGTATGGAAGTGTTTGCCTGTGTTTTGATTTGGAGACAAGGGATACATGCTTATACTTATATGACCAAAATCAGTCTATGTATAGAATGTGTGGGTTCAAAATACGAGTTTGTTCCCTTGCGAATTTTCCTATCTACTTGGCTCGTGCTATGCCCTGGTTTAATTTCCCGAAGGCACTTCTCTTGAGAAGTTTCCTCGCACTCCAGAGTCGGAGTGAGTCCCTCGAAAGGACTACCATGATCGTAAACCCACGAGTTTACTTTACCCTTACCACCAAATTTGTAGCTCGGCAAATTAGGAAGATTTTTACTCAGGTCACCAAGCCTAGGGATAATTTACCCAAGAACCCTCTAAAAAATTTGTCGGATCTCTATTGCCCATCAACCTTAACCTTTGTATAGGTAGGAGGGTGGACTTGGAAACGTCCTGAAAGTCTCGGAGTATCCGGACCTGTTTATCGGCAATTCAGCATTTCGACGTTTCGGCACCTGGGAAACTAAAGGGAAATATCCTTCATCATCTCAAGTCGTGAAGTCCTGGTATGCGAAACTCCGAATTAGCTTAGTGTGAATAGGTTTTGGCATTTTGGCATTTCGTTATTTCAGCGTTTTGGCACTCGGGAAACCAAAGGAAAGACCCTTCATCGTCGCAAGTCACGAAGTCCCGGTATGCGAAACTCCGAATTAGCTTAGTGTGAATAGGTTTTGGCATTTCGACATTTCGGTGTTTCGGCACCCGGGAAACCAAAGGGAAAGACCCTTCATCATCGCAAGTCGCGAAGTCCCGGTATGCGAAACTCCGAATCAACTTAGTTTGAATAGGTTTCGACATTTCGGCATCTCGGCACCCAGGAGACCAAAGGAAAAGACCCCTCATCTTTGCAAGTCGCAAAATCCCAGTTCACGAAACTTTGAGAGGATCTGGACCATCCATTAGAAGAGACACATGGTAAGAGGTCAGAGTTAGGGGAAAGCTCTGAAACCCCATAAGAAATTGGATCCATGGGTTAAGGCTGAGTGTCCTTCAACGCCCTTAAGCTCAAGAGAGAGAGTGACCATCAGATCCAGATCAACGAGGTTCATTGATCTCCTACATGAGTTCCGATATCAAAATTCGAGGATTTGAGTGATAGGAGTTTTGGATTCTTTGCATCGTGAACTCCCAGTTAGGAAAATCCAAAGAGATCTAGACCATTGGATCCATATCATCGATGATCATTGGATATCATACAAGAACTCGTGTATCGGATTTCGGGTTTCGGGGTTCGAAGAGTCGAAATACTTGACTCTCTTGCATTTCGAACTCCCGGTTACCGAAATCCCGATACGCCCAGGACCGTCGGATCAGGGGGAGATTCATCGTCATCGATCTAAACAAAGGTATGATTTCAAGTTTCGAGGTTTGAAGAGTCGAAGGACTTGACTCTTGGGCATCGTTGAGTCGCGAATTGCGAAAGGAGCCTTTTGGCTTGGCCCGGGGTCATAACCAATGATCACATGGAGGTGAGGCCCGTGCCTGGTGCTTGAGTTCTACACGATGGGTTTTCAATGAAAGAACCGGTGGATTGGTTTAGTGAAGGTTTTGACAGGATGAGCTAGCCTATGCTAGGACCTCATAGGAACTCAGGGATTCTGTCCCTCGAGAAAAAGGAGAAAAAGGTGAAAAAAATATATTAGGTCATAGTGGGTATGTTACAAATTGGTATCAGAGCATGGTTACAACACTTGGCCTGCTTGGGATCATGAGCAAGTTGCGCAGAAAATCCATTTGAAGTACTCTTAAAAGAAGTAACGCTCTATCTTAACCCCCCTTTATCAAAAACCGAAGTTAAGAATGAAAAAAAAATTCCTATTGTGTGTATGCATTTGAAAAATATGAATTATGCGTTGAATGTGAATGAATATAATGTTGACTAATAACAAGTGTCTTTCTTTCACATCAAGCAGACGATCAACCATGGGAAATTGCAGATGCATAGAATGGTGACGCACCACGAAGTGGGGGATGACTCCCACAATAGAGACGAAGAGTCTAATGAAAGGAGAGTGGTGGAGACCCCTCCAGATCTAGCTGCGACTGTGATGAGCCTCATGGTCAAACTACAAAGTTGCAAGGCCGACAATGAGAGGTTGATAAAAGAGCAAGAAAATCAAATGGAGATTAATGCAGTCTTGCTACAGAGCTTATCCGACATACAAAGACAATTGCAGCATGGACCTGACACCAGTCACATGGACCAACGACAGAAAAAGAAAAGTCAGAGTCCCCCTGAGATATGGAAATGTTTTCTTTTAAGTGGCCACACCAGGAAGAGAACCTCGAGAAAGGTTCACCCTAGAGATAAGGGACAATCATCAGATAACTCCTCTATAAAGGAAACTAGCGACTCAGAGGGATCTTCTAGTAGCAGAACTAGTTCTTATTCCCGAAGAAAATGAAAGAAGCGAAATCATTCCAAAAATCATAATCTCGAAGAATTCAAGAAGGCCAAACCACCCTCTTTCAACGGTGAAATAAAGAAGGGAGAAGAAGC
>SNQJ01S0095510.1:13194-23776 GCA_010110895.2 Picea sitchensis | reverse complement strand
CGATTTTGTTTACTTCTGTACATACACGTCATATTAATAGATAGAACATCGAGGACGATGTTCCTTTAAGGGGGAGGGAATTGTAACACCCTGTTTCCCCCAGTCTATAAAAATAGCTATATTGGCCAAGAACTATGGCAAACTCAAAAGATGTGAATGTTTGATTTGACGGACCTTTGTATAAAAGTTCGATGAATGTAAATTATGTTATGATTATGTGTTGCATGACTGTTGGGAGGGGGATGTTCTAAAAGAGACAACGATGGCTAATGAGAGGTGGTGGAAGGGACCTGAAATGGTTGCGTTAACTTCCACCGAGCCACTACCGTACTGGTTTTACTTGCTCAAAGACCAAAGAAACTCTCTAACCCTGGAATGGATTTCCCATTAGATTGGTAGGTGGGGAGGCTCCTCAAGAGTTAATGATGGGATGAGGGTGAACCTGCCATCCTTAACAGCTCCCAGACCTGACCGCGGATGGGGAAATTCGCACCACACACAATCTTGCAAAAAAAAGGAAAGAGAGGAAGTGTGGTAAGCAAGGAAAGGGGAGGAGAACACGCACGACAGGGATCGCGGGAGAGAACTAGAGAAACTCTAGAAACACAAGGAGTTTTGAACAGAGGAGAAGGAGAATAAACTTCGTCCTTGACTTGCGTTGAACTGGAAGTAGAAAATTGAACCTCAAGCATTGTGGTCTAGCTAGGGGGTGGCTAGTGGTAAATTTGTTTGGAGTCACTAAGCCTACGATTGGGTGGAGACGAGCACCCATCTTAGTAGTCCCGTCACACCTAGTGTTTTCTGATAAGTGTTATGTCTTGTATTTTTGAATCGAATGCATGCTCATGTTTATACGCTCATAAATGGTTTCTGTATGGAAGTGTTTGCCTGTGTTTTGATTTGGAGACAAGGGATACATGCTTATACTTATATGACCAAAATCGGTCTATGTATAGAATGAGTAGGTTCAGAATATGAGTCCGTTCCCTTGAGAATTGTCCTATCTACTTGGCTCGTCCTATGCCCTGGTTTAATTTCCCGAAGGCACTTCTCTCATGAAGTTTCCTCACACTCCAGAGTCGGAGTGAGTCCCTCGAAAGGACTACCATGATAGTAAACCCACAAGTTTACTTTACCCTTACCATGAAATTTGTAGCTGGATGAATTAGGAAGACTTTTACTCAAGTCACCAAGCCTAGGGATAGTTTACCCAAGAACCCTCTGAAAGATCCGTTGGAGCTCTATTGCTTGATGTCCTTAACCTTTACATAGGTAGGAGGGTGGACTTGGAAACGTCTTGAAAGTCCCAGAGTATCCGGACCTATTCATCGACATTTCAACATTTCGATGTTTCGGCACTCGGGAAACCAAAGGGCAAGACCCTTCGTCGTCACAAGTCGCGAAGTCCTGGTATGCGAAACTCTGAATTAGCTTAGTGTGAATAGGTTTTGGCATTTCAGCATTTCATCATTTCGATGTTTCGGCACCGAGGAGACCAAAGGGTAAGAACCTTCGTTGTTGCAAGTTATGAAGTCCCGATATGTGAAACTCTGAATTAGCTTAGTGTGAATAGGTTTTGGCATTTCAGCATTTCGGTGTTTCGACACCCAGGAAACCAAAGGGCAAGAACCTTCATCGTCGCAAGTCGCGAAGTCCCGGTATGCGAAACTCCGAATCAGCTTAGTGTGAATAGGTTTTGACATTTCGACGTCTTGACACCCAGGAGACCAAAGGGGAAGACCCCTTGTCTTCGCAATTCGCAAAATCCTAGTTCACGAAACTCCGGGAGGATCTAGACCATCCATTGGAGGAGACGTGTGGTAAGTGGTCAAAGTTCGGAGAAATATATGAAACCCCATAAGCCATTGTATCCAGGGGTTAAGGCTAAGTTTCCTTTAACGCCCTTAAGCTTAGGAGAGAGAGTGACCATCAGATCCAGATCAACGAGGTTCATTGATCTCCTACACGAGTTCCCATACAAAATTCAGGGATTTGAGTGACAGGAGTGCTTCAGTCATTGCATCGTTAACTCCTGGTTCACGTAACTCCGAAGAGATATGGACCATTGGATCCATATCATCGAGGACTGTCGGATCTCGTACAAGAACTCGCGTATCGAATTTCAGGTTTTGGGGTTCGAAGAGTCAAAATACTCAACTCTCTTGCATTTCGAAATCCTGGTTACCGAAATCCCGATACGGCTAGGACCATCGAATCAGGGGGAGATTCACCGCCATTGATCTCAACATAGGTACGATTTTGGGTTTCAGGGTTTGAAGAGTCGAAGGACTTGACTCTCAGGCATTGTTGAGTTGTGAATTGCGAAAGGTGCCTCTTGGATTTGCCCAGGGTCATAACCGATGATCACATGGAGGTGAGGCCCGCGCTTGGTGCTTTAGTTGTACACGACGGGTTTTCAATGAAAGAACCAGTGGATTGGTTTAGTGAAGGTTCTGACAGGATGAGCTAGCCTACACTAGGATCTCGTAGGAACTTGGGGATTCTATCCCTCGAGAAAAAGGAGAAAAAGGTGAAAAAAATCTATCAGGTCGTAGTGGGTATGTTACATATATCCTCCATCACCAAAATCAAAGTGTAGGATTGAAATAGAGGCAAATCCAATTTTGACCTCTAGTGGACCTCCAATGACTATTTCATTGAGACAAGTTGTTGTGGATGAGCAAAGGATGATGGGTTTTCTTGGAGATAAGTATACTATGGATGAAATTAGATAGGCCATTGGTGTACACCCTTCTGGTAAAGAAGTTCATGTGGTGCAACTTATTGTTCAATAATTGGAAATTTTAGAAACTACCCATGAGAATGTCCACTCTCCTCCCAAATTTGACCTACAAGTTATTGAAGGGGTAATAACTACTACATTTGTAACTCCACAACAAAGAGGTCAAGAGTGATAGAATACAAGTTCAGCATCCCTACCCAGACTAAGAAATATGCATTGAGGAACTCCTAAATGCATTCAAGTGGATAAAAGTGGTCTAGCATTACTTGAAAACAAGTTATCTAACCGAACTATTCATTATCAAACATACAAAATCATTAAAGAATGTTTTGAACCAAATTCTGATGCAGATAGAATTGAAGTTCTTCAACAAACTCCCTCATTTGAGACACAAAGTCTTTTGTTCAATGGTGTTCTTCAGTAATATAAAAGAGAAAAAGAACGTGAGAATACCAATCAACAAGGATAGGAATTGTGCAGAAATATTTTTCGGATGTGGTCAATGTAGATTGATAACATACATATGAATACAAAACAATCTATGGAACTTGTGGATTTCATTCAATCTGAACATCATATGTCAATGTTATAATTGAAATATGAACAAGAAAACTTTCTTTATTTTGTAGTCCATGTAGTAGTAGTGAATGAGATGATTGTGAATCCATAGACTTGGTTGATAGATGGGATCATGTAACACTCCCTATTGATCAATTTATAACTACTATATTATCCCAGTTGGAGGAAGACTAATCAACTATTTCACTATATTATGACCATGTCTGGGATCTTGTACAACAAGTTCAGTGAATATTCTATTAATTTTGATTAACTATTATGAATGTAATACAATTTGTTGATTTAATGGACTCATGCATTGGCACTCCATTTTTTTCAAGGAACATATATGCATTTTTTTCCCCAAAAGGTAATCCATGGGGCACTGACTATTGGTTGGTAAATTTCTTAGAGGAAAATAAGACCCTCATTGTCTCACTAATGGACTTTGAAGGCAATCAATTCATGATTCAACTGATGGTTATTAAAAGAGAATATCTAACACATGATGAAATTACAAGTAATAAAGGTGGTTATGTATTTCAATGTTATAGACTGGGTGAATATGTATACCATTATATGAACTTAGTTGTTGGTACAAACCTCTTACAAACAATGCCAACGAAGAACTCATCAAAGGTATGATGCTTCTTTCTGTACTCTGAGCATGATAAATTAATGGACACCATTAGTATTAGAAGTGATGTGAATGTTTTACTTGAATGACCATAGGTAAGTAGACATGTATGTGGGTTTTTTGTTATTTCCTATTCTATTTCTAAGTATGTGGGTTATTTGCTTCTTCTTTTTTTCTTGGGAAAAATGAATAGCTTTATCCATAGAATAAAATCACATTTTGTAGATACATGTCAGTGCATGTATTGTTGTAACTACAATATGGCATCCCATAATCAGTCCTCGGAAAAAAGTCAAAAAACACCGTCCCGGAGAGGCCTGTGTGCAAAACAAGAGGACCTAAAATCCAAAAGAATCGATAAACCCATCATAAAAATTCAAAAGAAGTACTATCTAGGGAGGCCATTTAAAAAAAAGAAACCAAGAGCCAGTATATGCATATACAATAGTTACACAAAACTAGGAAAAAAATGATCATGAGAGTATTATGATCGGTAGTGTTCACTGTAAATACATGGCGGTCTGTCATGATAAAAAAACATTAGCATATACATAGAAAAATTTATCTGACTGAGTATCCCCAAGAATACCATATGTATTGTCTAGATGAAATGTGTAAGTGGAAATTCTTTCCTAGACCCATCCTTAGATTCCTGGATAGACCAAGATGCAAAAACCATCTCTAAGCCATATTTGGATAAAGTGTTTGCATCAGTATTTCGTTCTCTATAGACATGATGAATATAAAAAGAATCGTAACTTTTTAAAATCTTGTCTATTTATTCAATCAAAGGAATTAAAATAATATTGTGTCATATTTGAAGTTTCCTAGTCCAATTCACTACATTCAACGAATCACCAAAAAATTGTAGTGAAATCACCTCCTTTTCTCTAGAAAAAAGAATAAGCAATTTTAAGGCCATAAGTTTAGCATAATTATTTGAGTCGGTTCCTAGCCCCATATTGATATTAAATAAATGAGAATCTGATAAAAAAGAATTGATCCACCACCATAGGCTCATCCATTTTTCTATGAAGCTGCATCAAAAAAATCCCAAGAAACAACTTTATCAACTTGTTCCTCACAAATAACTCTTATGGGAGGAGAGTCCTTTGCTTGACGAAAAAGCTCCAAAATACTAAAGCCTTGAGCTTAATTACATTATGGAGAAACCATATTATCCTTAAAAATTGTTGCATTTCTTTCCAACCATACACCCCCAGCAAACAATCAAAGGAAGAGCTCTTATTGATTTTTTATCAACATCTGAAGACCAATTTCTCCAAGCATCCTCAACAGAAGTGCCCCTCCAAGAACAGTTTAGATATGAAAAAGAGGAACATTCTTTCCAAACCTACACTATAAAATAACAATAGAGAAAGATATGGGTCATTGATTCCTCATCATTCCTACAAAGAGAGCACCATCATGGACCTTCAATCATCCTTTTTTGCATTCTATCCCAGGTTGGAATTTTATTTTCTAAAAGGCACCACATAAAGATTCGGATTTTAAAAGGACATATGGAATTCCAAAAGACTTTCCACCACCATTTTGGGTCTCTCTGTAGATAGTCAATGTTAATATGAATATACCCCAACTTGGGAGTGTAGACTCCATGCTCCACATGTTTCCAAATTGTGGGTTATTTGCTATTTTTGTTCATTTTTCAAGTCATTTATATATGACTCCTAATTTTTCTTACTGAATTAATCTAACACCATTGATCTTCATTATGCCTAGGTTATCCAAAGAATCATAGGAACATGAAGGCCCATCAATAAAAACAACGGTGTTTTTCGACACCACCCCAAAAAATTTCAGAAAGATGGGGTTGGGATTGCATTCAGAAGTATAAAACATAAGCTAATGATGGCCTTCAATTTTACATATGAAGATATATTACAGTGCAAAAAATATACCCTTGCAATAGTGCAAAGGCCTCTTTCATAGAAATATTAAATAGCCTTTGGTCTCATTTTTCCTAATTCTTGATTTTTAATTCTATGTCTCTTGCCCTCCAAGTGTATCTAGCTAATTTGTATTTATAATTTATCTTCATTAAAAGATTAAATGAGCGTACATTCTTTTACAATAAGAATTTAATACAATATTTTCACATACATACATACATCCATGCATGCATGCATACATACATATACATATACATACACGTACACGTACACATATCCATACACATACACATACACATACACATAAACACACACACACACACACACACACACACACACACACACCCACACACACATATAACGTATTTTTTTATTAACATTTGCACATTTTATGTAATAGTTGATTGCTTTGGTTGCTCGATTTTTGGGTTGGTTCTAGTCTAGTCTTATTTAACCTTGGTTGGCTCCAATCTTGATAACATTGATCCAAATTCAATCCTTGATTGTTAATCCTTTGTTGTTCGTTCAACAATCATCGAAGGACTACACTGATACAATATTGCATGGACATATTTCTTTCATAGATCAACCCTTATGTTTAAAACACCATATTATAATGATTCACAAATTCTCTTTCAATATCAACCTAGTATGCAACCTTTCTTTCAATTGTTTTAAGTGCTTTGTTACACTCCATTACTTATTTTGAGGCTAGAACTTTGAAGAAAAACATAGTTGTGTTATCTTCAAAAGGTACACCATATCATGGTCACAAGATGAAGATTCCATTTGTATGGCCTATGTTGTGGTTTAGGGCCCCAACCATGGCTTGTGAGCCCCAAAGACAAATATTTTGGCTTGACAACCTATATTTTGGCATTAAACCATTGCATGGGCATTAATAACCATCCCTGGTGTGAAAAAACTCAAAATGACCACCATTTATATCACTCAAAGGATAAATATTCCCCATCCAGGGTTTCTGTGGTGGTCTAGAGCACTAAACATGGGCCATGAGCCCCTTAGGAAATTGGTATGGACTTAGACTCTTTGTGGCCTTATACCCCGGATTGTGGCATTCACCATGGTCTAAGAACCAAGAGCCAAAGATGGTGTGATAATTTTGAAAATGGTGAGAGTATTTCATTTGCATGTTAAATATTCCCTATGTATGATCCATAATGGATCCCGGAGCCAAAATGGGTCCAGGAAGGCCTAAAAATTAAATTTCTTGGAATCTCTTCAAAACGGACGTGTACGTAGGCATCATCGATACGAACCCAAAGTAGCTTGAACGGGATCAAACAGACACAGTATGCGAAAGATATCACGGTCTATTCATTTTGTCAAACAGGGAAAAAAATGTTGATTGTACAGTCCGTACAGTGATGATGTGGCAAGTGACTGTATAGGTCATACGACCGTATAGTGACATGGAAGGTACAGTGGCACTGATTGGACATGTGCAGGTGGATGAATCTGAGTTTGACACTTGGCATTTATTTGGGCGAATAACGTGGTGCCACGTGCCCCAATCATGGGCTACCATGTGGCACCCCTCCATTGGTCATTGTGGTCAGAGTTATGTGACTCTCGGGGAGTCAAAATCGTGACCTATGGTCTGGGCGATGAGCATATTTATAGGGATGGGCTACCATCACACCCACATTGGTACTTGATATGTATAGTTTAAAACTTATATATAAAGTGTATTGAAATGTATTATGATGGACTAAAGGGCCGGGCCTAGCCCCAACCCTGGCACAACACACTCGCATATGACCATACCATGTGTCCTTACCTATTTACCATTGGTGAATATGTTAAGGATTTTGGCCAAGCCCCCGATCACATTGGCATATCCCCACATGACCTAGACCTCTGATACCATGGTGCGTGGATTTGAGGGTTAGCACCCAGTTGGTCGGGCTAGCCCACCGACCAAGGGCGTAACCAAAAGCTTAAACCCAAGCTATGACATTTGTGTGCATGGTGTATAAGGGAGTGGCCACATGGCAAAGCACTTATGACCAGGAGCCAGGACCGGAGGGGGCCAGGGAGCCAACGCCAACCCAAGGCCACATGGAGGGCGCCTAGGTGACCAGGAGCCCGAAGAAAAGGGGTTGCACCCTTATTATTTGCAAAAGTGGGTTTTCTACCTTATAATATAAGATTTTAATGGATTTTTAACCAATTTTGGGAGATTTAGTCCATTTTTGGAGGATATTGGGCCCTTTTTGAGGCCATATCTTGGGGGTAAGTTGGGAGTTTGTTACCCACTTCAAGACTATATAAATCATAGGTTATTGAAGCCATGGAGGGAGGTTCAGATCAAGAAAATGTTGATGAATTGTTGAGGAAAAGCCATTCTTATGCAGCGAAGCTATTGAGGAGAGAAACTTTGCAGGCCATTTCTGGGAGCTTCGTTCATCTATTTTCAGTGTCATCAGTTTTGATGGGTTCTTGAGATCTAGCAGAACACAACTAGATCATTTTTGTAATCCATTGGAACTTTTATGATGTACATTTGAAGATTTGAACATAAATAAGAAAGCCTCACCCATTGAGACAAAGGCCCACAGATGTAGGCGATATTATCGAACTCCGTTATCAACATTTGTTGTTTTGGTTTGTTGTTTCTTCATGCTTATTTCCAGATCTGTATATTTCTATATGGATGCCATATTTCTTCATTAATTTTTCCTCTTTCATCAGTTTCCTAAATGGTAAAATAACTCATGCAAAATAACTCAACCATTGTCGTTAAAAGATCTTTTCGGATCAAGTGGTATCAAAGCTAGTTGACGGTTGGTTTTTGAGTTTGCATGTTTACCAGGGAAAATCTCATCTCAGTTGAGAAAATGGAATCTAAAGAGGGACTCTATCAATATGAGAAGGATATGTGAACTACTCTCTTTGTCATGGCTGAGATAGTGAAAGTATTGTATGAAGATTAATTGGAACGAAAGAGATCGATTCAAGGGAAATATTCAAAGAACGACAAAAGAGAAAAAGTATTGAAGGAATTTCCTTCTACACCTAATTCAAAAATCATCTTTGAGGTATGCAATGGAATTAATTCATCAATTTTCCATTGTTCCCATCAAGATGGTTCGTTTGGTGCATTTGAAAAACATACAAAAGGTATAGGTTTGAAATTGCTAACCAAGATGGTTTATGAAGGAAAGGGATTTGGAAATAAGGGCCAAGATATCATTAATCCCATAGAGGTTGTGGAAAGGCTTCACTATTTAGGATTGGGATATGGAGAAGTGGATATTGGAGAATGCTCCAAAACCTTGAAATAAAGTGATTCTTCAAATGGCCAACTTAAGTCATTGCGGGAACACTTCACGAAAGGTCATGGTGTATCACTCCAAGATGGTGATAGTGAATGCAAGTCATATCCAAAGAAAAGTGAAGACATGCAAGAAAGGTATAATGGTCATGGTTGTTCCAAATCTCTTTTTTATTATAAAAACATAATCATGTAATCCAAAACTTGTGGGATATGTATCCATGTATGTTTTGTCATTCACCTAAGCATTGTGTGGCCATGTGTTGGAAGAGACAATATTTGTAAAGGAAATTTATGTCGACCAGGAAGGATACACGACATAAAGAATCAACTCCACAATGGAAGAAAGAGAAGGGAAAACAATTTTGGATGTTGAAAAACCACTTCACTTATTGCAACAAGCATGGACATCAAAAGGCTAAATGTTAATTTGTTGGAAGCTTAATCTAGAGCTTTGTTCAAAGAAGGACAAAATGATTGTGCATGTACTCACCAAGGAAGAGGCACTACCAGTGAAGCAAGAGGAACAACATGAAGGAAAGAAAACAGTTACTTGGTTTTTCCAGAAGTGGATGTCACATCTTCATTGTATTTTGCTTCCATTAATGTAATCACACATGTTGAAATGATGACCTGTTATAACATCATTTTGAAAAACATAGTGTTTTGTTTTATCCTTGTGAGTATGTAAAAAGTAAGGTCAATTTTTTAACCTTTTGGAGGACCAAAAGGTCTTTAGTGGGGAGGTGTGATCCAGAATGGATCCCAGAGCCAAAATGGGTCCAGGAAGGCCTAAAAATCAAAGTGCTCAGAATCTCTTCAAAACTAACATGTGTGTAAGCCTCGTCGATACAAACCCAAAACAACTTGAATAGGCTCAAACAAATAAATTATGAGAAATATATCGCAGTCTGTTCGTTTTGTCAAATAGGCAAAACAATGTTGACTGTACAATCCATATAGTGTTGATGTGGCAGCTAACTGTATAGGTCGTACAACCGTACAGTGACGTGGCAGGTACAGTGGCACTGACTGGGAAGGTGCATGTGGATGAATCTGAGTTTGACACTTGGCATTTATTTGGGTGAATAACATGGTGCCACATGGCCCAGCCATGGGATGACACGTGGCACCCCTCCATTGGTCATTGTGGTAAAATTTATATGACTTATGGGGAGTCAAACCCATGACCTTTGGTATGGGCGGCGGGCATCTTGGCAGGGTCGAGCTAACAACCCGCCCACATTGGTACTTGATATGTATACTTTAAAACTTATATAAACATAGTTACCAACTTAACGAGAACTCTCCAGAGTTCTCGTTTTTTGGGGGGTCCAATTTTTTACCTCGTTTTTAAAAATTGTGCTACCGGTAGCACCCCCTCTTTGTTTTTAGGTGGTTTTTGTTATTTTAAATTTTTCGATCCACAATGT
>SNQJ01S0095509.1:40694-61813 GCA_010110895.2 Picea sitchensis | reverse complement strand
CCATCTGATCACCCTTTAAAAACAAACCGTGACATTAAACTGATGGGCTTCGGGCTCTGCTCCTGCTAGCAATCCAGGGGTGACTTCCGAAAGCCAACACAAGGACACTAACAATAACCGACCATCAGTTACGAATCAGCATAACCTACGACTCCATTGGCCAAAAGTAGATCATTTACTTCGTTTAAATACGTTCGTCGATAAGTCATCAACCCAACCATAAAAATGAGTACACATGATAAAATTCTAAATCTAACTCATAATGATTTATTTCTCTCAGTTTAAGGACCTTACCCTTTTAGGTTGAGGATTGAACGTCCTTCTAAAGATCAACCTTACCATTACATTTATTCTAGGACAATATTGTGAACAATTAACAATGTCCTTACTGTCCTATGATTTCAAGGCTATAGCATTTTCCATATGCGAGGATATTACATTTTCATGTTTCAACGATAATTTACCCTGACAATCAACTATAATGACTTCGCCATCAAGGCTAGCCTCATTACATTGTACTATAAATACTTGCAAATTAACTAACTAGTTCCATATTAAAACTACAATGACATCACTATAAGGCTAGCATCATTACCTTTATAATATAAAGACCTTGCAATTTAACTAACGAATTTCAAAATAATATTACATTACAATATAATAACCTTGCAAACTCACTAACTAAATTCCAAGTAAAATTCTTATGTTACATCTACAATGTAATAACCTTGCATATTCACTAACTACTTTCCAAATAAAATTATATTGACATCACCATAGCGCAAGCTTTATTACATTTATGATATATGGACTTGCAAATTCACTAACTAGCTTCCAACTAAATTATAATATTCCATCTACAATATAATAACCTTGCATATTCACTAACTGCTTTCCAACTAAAATTATATTGACATCACCATAGCGCAAGCTTTATTACATTTATGATATATGGACTTGCAAATGCACTAACTAGATTCCAATTAAATTATAATATTCCATCTACAATATAATAACCTTGCATATTCAGTAACTGCTTTCCAACTAAAATTATATTGACATCACCATAGCGCAAGCTTTATTACATTTATGATATATGGACTTGCAAATTCACTTACTAGATTCCAATTAAATTATAATATTATATTTACAATATAATAACCTTGTGTTGCCCTTGTAACAAAATAGTGGTGTAATTTCACTAATAAAGGCCTTCATTAATGTCAATAAAATAATTGTTGGTTGACCTGATAAGTTTAACTCCATGGAAACGTATAGTATTGAAATTCAACTATTAATTGCTTCATTAAAGGACATGGTAAAAACCAAATCTTCAGATATATCATAATGCCAGCTGGTGGTTACTTCTGGAGAAAGAGAACAAGATATTCGTTCGTCATTAAGAGAGAGATTGACAGGCCTGCGTTGTCCATGGCTGGGTAAGGGGTAAGGCAAGGGCATGGAGTTTTAAAAACCGCATGGAGGCAACGCGTTAAGGGCATTTAAGACATTCGTTGTCTTGTGACAGAAGACAGGTAAGAGCTCAAGCGGGAGGAATCAATGGCTAGGAGCGTGCAAAAGGCGGTTCAGTTACACCATCCATTACTGGAAAAAATAAATAAGGTAGGTGAGGGACTGTCTCGGAAAGGGTCCCTCCAGCTGCCCCCTCCCCAACACGTACTACCAAAATCAAGTCTGGATAATTAAAATTGACACGCCTCGGACCAGCGCAGAAAATTCGGGCTTCTGAGCATGACGAGACAACCTCATGAGGATTCGCACAGGTTCCGAAGCCGAATAATCCTCGGCTTTAACTCTTCAAATTACACACCAGGAAAGGCCTCGACAAAATGCCTACAAACTCGGATTACAGCGAAGGCACACTGATCCGAACCTCGCGCACTCTCATGGGATTAACTATACGCATAATCAGAACAAAGCGATGAGGGATTAATCACGCAGTTGCTCTCGGTGAAGGTTGAAGGGCGTGGGAGTGAGATGGGCGACCCAGTTATCAGTGGGTAAAACCAACGTTCCCTTGCCAAGAGACCAGTTAGATCCTAACCTACGTAGGGTAAATCTCTACTAAGGTCATTTAACAATGAGAAGTCAGTCTAACGCTGCACGGGAAGGTTTTTCTAGTGACGCGGGTGAAGGAAACAGCGGCCTTTCATTTTAGTAATTGAGCAATCAACTCCATAAAGTCGTGAACCCCTGCAGACAAGGTAAGATCCGGTTATAATAGGCGTTTATTTTGAGGAATGTCTTATTTCCTCGTGTAGTTTCCCTTGTGAAATTAAAATTAATATTTGTTGACTGAAAGTTGCAGATTGGAGATCTTGCCGAGGAACCATACAAAACTGGATGGTGTACATAGCACGGTACTTGGCTTCTTCGGTGTTGGACTCGGATACATTTTATTGTTTCTGGCTTTTCCAACATATCAATGACAAGCCAAGAAAACCCCATAGCCTATCTATTGCACGACCACTACTTTTCTTGTAGGGAAGACCGAACCCATCACTCTTGGCAAGTAGTCAGTCCGTTCTCTCGGGGTTACTTACTCTAGTTTAGTTTGAACGTGGCCTGCATGAAAATGGAATGAAGGGATTTCAGTCTGATTATCCTTCTAGCAAATTAAAAATTCAACAATAACTATAACTATACGGCCAGTCTTATTACTTTTCAAGTGAAAAAGAGATTATGTTTGATAAAAACATTTTTATTTACATCTGCAGGAAAACCCCCTATATGATTGTTCTTATTACATTCAAGAGACAAGGGGATTCCTTTGCTAACATATTTTATTACATCTCCACAGAAATAGAAAGAAATACCTATAAAACCAATCTGTAACGCTTCAAGCAACAAGGATAATACATTTGAGAACATATTTTCATTACATGAGCAGAGAAAATAATAAAACGGCCATTAATCCATTTACAATCCAATGTTCTAATACCAACATAAATCATAATGCATCTTATTCTATCAAGAACAAAAACCCATACCGTTGCCTTGTTGTCCACGTCGAATAATGTACTGTGCGCTCCGTGCCGCTCCCGCTCCATGCCGCTCCCACTCACCGACCGTGGAAACTACACCGGTACCTCCCAGCCAAACGCTAGGGGTACTCCGCCCATGCCTCCCACTCAATCGACCGGTGGAACTACACCGTACCCCTCCTGAAATTAAACGCTTAGGGTACTCTCAGCTTCCCCTCACTTCAAGCCTAGCAATACACACAATCTAGACAAGAACCTAGCTTCTCACAAATGGGCCTATTGAGCTACCACTCTAACACAATTGAGAGATCCCCAACTCCTCACAAGAAACCATTCCCTTTCCATTCTCACATCATAACCATACCCATTTCCCTCTTTCCTTCCCCTTCTCTTTGGTGCAGTATGGAGTCTCAAACCTAAACCTTTCCTTTCCTTTAGGTTTCCCTTTTTCCTTTATATATATATATATATATATATATATATATATATATATATAAACTCAAGAAGTAAATGCACTCATTAATATTTTCCTTTTATTTTTACATCCGTAAATTTATTAATGGTAGAGGGACTCAATAAATTAACGGAAATAGAATCCATTATTAATTTTCTTATTCCATAAATTAAAGTATTGTTGAGTAATGCGACAATTTGTTTATAATATACATACATATTTTATATTTATTTTTTTCATTTTACATGCATGCATCTATCATTGAAATTTTATCGCTATCCATCATTTTAAAAATTTTAACAATAATATATATATATATATATATATATATATATATATAGATAGATAGATAGATAGGATAATGAGAGATTAAAGTGATGACAAACATGTATATGGGGAAATGTAGATGTATAACATAAAAAGAGGAATAATGAGAAATTAAGGGATGGACTATGGTTTAATAATTTTTTCATGTTATACTACATAAGTGATGTCATTCTCCCACAAGTTAGGAATAAATCTCTTCTTTGTAAAATCTTAAAACTATTAGATTTAATTTAAATCCTACGCTCGTCATCACCCCAAGAATTTTATGCAGACCAACTATCACTTAGTGGCTCATTTACCTCTCACCTTGGTCCTGTGGTCCGCTTCTGTTAGATTGTACCTACCCCAAAAGTTTTAGACTCAAGACTTAGATTCTGAACTGGGATTGCACACCGGGTTTAGGGGTTTCGTTTTAAGAATTTATTAAGGCCTTACTATCTTAGGGATAATTAGGTTTGTTTACTTCATCCACATCAATGTGACATGCCTTTTAGGACGCACCACGTGCTCAAAGGATGCCACTCACCTCTTTCAATTTCTCTTACATCGCTCCCTTCGCTAGATACACCACTTCTGCCTGTTGGGTGCCACTCGCTTGTGCTTTGTGTGGACGTGCTCCCTTTAAGATGCACCTCTATGCTCCAAGGGTGCCACTCACCAACCTGGATGGATTGTAGACATCTATAACCCCCTGGATTCAACACTCCACCAACTGAACTTGTGGGATACTAATGGATTCTAAGGAATAAGGCCCTCACTTTAATGCATGCCCTTAGAATCATCAGGAGTACTACTACGCCTTTCCTCAATGGCATCGGATCCTCTCAACTAGGGTAATCGCAATCCCACAAGAGCTACCTACGGAAGTGCTAGTAGGGCTAAGTGTGGCCGTTGTCCACCCCTCTCTCAAATCCTCTCATTGAAATTGTGGCCCCTTTGCTCCATTTGTGAGTCTGGTCGGAAAGCTACCATCACCGCATCATCAACAATCGCGTCATAATGCCAACATCAAATCATCAAATCAATGAAACATCATGTAAAGAATAATCCCAACCTTAAAGCACACTCCCCGACTCAAATTGAGTCCAAGGTTCTACCGGGATGCTCCTCTCGCACCTCCGTGTCAAAACCCCGTGACACTCAATAAAATGAGTCAATACCTATCTACATCAAATAGTAATACATCATGTCATTTGTCAACGTGATCATAATCAAGTATAAATGGTCTAAACATCATAATTCCATATCAATTTATGTAGCAAGGTCTTGGGCCAGTTTTCAAGGCCAGAAAGCAGGATGTTACAAGAAATTGTTACTAAACAATTACATTATCTTAATTAAATAATAATTACCAAAAATATCAAACACAAAAATCATCGAAAACCATTGAAATTTTCCATATAAACACTATATCCAAAATGATATCAAACTATTTAAAATAATAAAAAAGTCTACAAAATTATTAATGAGAAAGGGAATGAACATTCAACCAATTATCAATACTAACAATAGAGTACCTAAGATTTATTATCAATGACCTTAAAATAGATTGCCATTATTATTATTATTTTAAAATTATTTTTAATCATAAAACCATATAGGAGTAATTTAAAAGGTCCACAAATTTAATCTTTTGTGAATGTTTTACTTTTTCATGAAACAAGTTTTTATTTGATAAATTCAGATTTTTTAAATTTGTATGATCCCATCTTTTTAAAATGGGTTACAAATTTTAAGGACAAATTTTTATTGTCAAAGTTTCCATCCATTAATTAAAGTTATCACTTCCAACAAAATTCCTACAAGAATTTCGAAGAAGAAATTCTTAAGCTTGTTCACTTTTATTCAATCTCATATATATATATATATATATATATATATATATATGGTGATGCATGTATGATGACTATTAAAGTCCATTGAGCAACATTGGTATATCTCATTTTACAAATGTAAGGAATTACTTGGTTTGTTATACATGGATAAATCACCATAGTCTTCATGAGTTAAAAGGATAGGAAAGTTGATATTGTAACAAGTACTTTGAAATTGAGATATAATATGTGTGTACAAGAAATTTTAGAGAAAGTGTTTTTCTCTTCAACCCCATTAGTGTCACAAAGATGAGAAATTCTTTCAACATGGGATGGTTTAAGAATTCTCCAAAATCATGTTTCACTATGCAACATGTGAGACTTTGTTCTTATTTTAAGATTGTTGGTTGTATTATTTGTGCTAGTTAAAACAAAGAGATAATTTGTGATGTTCTTGGTTAGGGTCTATCACTGCTATAGTATCTTAATAACTTTTCCTCTAATTCTTTATTTCACTACAATTTCTCCTTAAATTCAAAAGTAATAATATTTTTAATATTATAGTTATTTTGCAGTAACATCTCCCTCGATACCCCAATGATTTGCCAAGTCTTGGCATCTTAATGGAAATCCCACTTGACCCTAAAGTGGTTTTGATTGGATTTTGAAGCAACCTTAGGAAGTCTCTTTTCTTCCATGGTTCTTGAACATTACATACTTGTTGGAAGCCACCGATTATTTTCGATTCTTACCACAATGAAAGCTCAAAGAGACTATATCGTCAGAAGTTGCCATCACCTTCCATTTGTAATGTTTATGTTCGAAAGTCCGAAAAATGAATGGGTTAAGCTTATCCTATTTGAGTTTTTTTCGTTCGATTTTTCTTTCATTTTTTAATTCGTGACTATAAGCATGAATTTAAAAATAAACTGGTCTTGTTTACATATCTTTTACCCTAGAAAATATTCTTTAAAAGGCACCCATATATGGTTTAAACTCAAGTATTATGAACTTATTGATTAATACACTATCACAATCTTTATGTATTATGGGTACCTTGAATTCATTGGTTCTATATAGGTTTATTGTTGATTTAATTTTGTAAAATGTTTGAATGCACAAAAAACGTTGGTTAACAATTGATATAATTCTTATGAGTTAAATTGTCATATCAACATTTATATCAATTGGTACAAGCATGTTGTACCTATATTTTCACTCAATCGTGGTCGCCTCTAAATATTAATGAGACCATTCATTATGCAAGTTGGGGTTTTGTATTGTGGAGGGTTTGACACTCATCATGGGAAATGGTTCATAGTTTTACGAGCTTTCTGTTTTATTATTTTTCCCTAAATATTATTTCCAAGTTATGACAGTCCCCAAACATTTCTTTTCTCATGCCTTTATAGTTCTCTTAGATCTCTCTTTGTCGCTCTTCTGTTGGAAACCTAAACCTATCCCTTATGATATATGTTGTATCCTTGTCATAGTGTTAATGGCACCCATGGTTTGTATCGAGTTGAATGGTTGCAAATCTCTCATGTCCCATGATGATGCTATAAATGAACTGAAGGGGTTCATGGTGGATGTGTCTCAAGAATTCTCAAGGTTACACCTGAAGTTGTACAAGCCTTGTAATAAATGTTTGAAGGTTTTAGGCTAAGGTCGTGGAATGTACAGCTTAGGAAATAACATAGGATTTCACTGCCAGAGAAATAAGGACTTCATTGAAAGGTGTATGGTTTAAGAATGCTAAGATAGATGATGTCCCATGGAGTTTATTCATGGCTTCCCAAAACCAATTTTGTTGTACAAAAAGAATTCCTACTCTTTCTTCTAAAAACCTAGATGGGAGCCCCATTTTAATTTTAAAATAGTCTTCATTACTGTGAAGGCCATTATGGGTTGGTTTTTCTGTATCACATCTAGTTGCTTTTGATTTTCATAGGGTTTGAGTTTCATATGCATTTTTACCTATTAGTGAGCCTTTACAAAATGGCCAAGAACTATAAATGACAAAGCACAAATGCTCTATCTAGTCTATTTCATCACAAACTCATTAAGATACTGTCGGTTTCTCACCACACATATCGCTGATAGTTGGGAGGGTTTCCTGATATAGAATGGCTTCACCCAGGTCGACAATATAGCCATCCCTCATTTGGTTGTAAACCCTAATTTTGACATAACAAAGACTAAAGTTTATATTTCATTTCAATTTGATGGCTCAACTCATTGAACTAGTTTCTTTGTTGTTGATGTCCTCAAGGGATAAAGAATTACCATTTAGGTTTTCACCTAGAAGATCTTTGGAACAAGTAATAATACTAAATTAAAATAAAAGGATCATCATTTTCCTATGAATGAATCTAATTTAAACGACATTAATGATAAACCTGTTGTGAAGAAATTCCATAAGGGAAAGAAACCACATAGCATGGATTTAAATTTTAGGAATAAGAATGTTGGTCGCTTGATTTCTAGAAACTAAGAAATCGAAGAGTAACCCTCTGAGATCGATCGATTCGATCCAGATCGATGATCGGTGTTCAGACCGAGAGATAGACGATTTCTTTATTATTTGTAAAGACCCAGAAAATAAGTGTTCCAGGAGAGAGGTTGTTACCTAGGTTGAACAATATGACTTCGTGACTAATTTATGTTTATGTATGTGTTATATTCTTTGCACGAGTAGTAGGTATTGAGTTTGGTAATCGAAAGTAATGCGTGGGGGTGGGGGTGGAGTCCCCTGCGGTGAGGGTTAGTAAAGTCTCCAAATGTTTTTTCTCGTGATCGGACCGATTTTCGGACCACATTTTTGGGACCGTGATAATATTTAGGTGGTTTCATTAAGCACATTATTTCGCTAGTCGATGGTTATCTATTTTCAATTAAGGAATTAGGGTTTTGGGCTAATCCCGGTCATTGGGTTAGGTTTTGAACTCACCGTCTCTATGTGTATTCTTCTTTGTATTGTAAACATTGTAACACAAATGAATGAATATAGAATATGTTGGTTTTCCTAGTTTTACTCTAGGGAAAAAATATTTGTGTAATGTTTGTATCTGCTAATACATTTTCTATTATTTTACCTAATTTTTTTTGCAGCAGATATTGTACAAGTTTAGAATTTACATTTAGTATCAAAACCTTATTGGCTTTAGGGGGATGCATTTTTGGTCAAGGGTTTGGCTTGGGATCATGATAAGCCTTGTTATAGTGGAGATCGCATTTATTTTCTGTGGAAAATAAATGGCAAGCACCATCCATGAGATCGAGAAGTTTAGTGGGAAAATGTTTGAGTTGTGGAAGGTCAAGATGCATTATTTGCAAGAGGATCGCCTCCTAGAAAGAAATAGATCTCATTTATCAAGTGGTAGATCTAAGTTCAAGGGTAGATATAAATCTCTCAAAGTTTGTAAGTGTGGGTATGTTGAGATGTGGTGCCAAGGCACCATAAGAAATGTGTAGATCCAATTTTGAGAAAAAGAAGGGATCTCAAGAATCTTCTTATGTGAAGAAAAGACAACAAGTGAAGAAGGAGGGGATGTGTACTTGGCCTCTTCAAGCACACATGCATCATGAGTCATGGTTGGTTGATTCAGGTGCAACCTTTCATAGCGACTCTCCGCAGGGAGTGGTTCTGTGAAAATCAAAGGTATGATGGAGGTAATGTTTTCTTTAGTAATGATTCGACGTAAACAAAATCATAGGTTAGGAAGGGTCAAGTTGAGGTCCATAGATGGAAACATTAAAATAGTTCCTGGTGTTCTGCACAAACCCAAAATTAATATTTTTCTCCTCCATCAACTCTTTGAAGCTCCTAGAATTTTAAGATCATATTTGAAAGGAAAATATAAACAATGTTTGTTTAAAACTTATAGTTAGTTTAAATTCATTTTTTATTTTATTGTCCCATATTTTGTTTTATTCACAAATTTTAGGCTATTAATTTAGGTTTTTTTCACGAAGTTTATATTATCGCTATTTGGCATGTGATTCCATCATGGTTTGATTTTATTATCTAAATAATACGCTTCAAGATAATTGATCCAAAATACATTGGATTGTCACAAATAAATTATGAACAAAAAAAGATAAGATTTAGAAATGTGTTCAAGAACAAACAACCGATTTTGTGGGACTTGTTTCATCCAAAATGTAAGAAATCTAAAGAAACGATTGAAAACCTATATCGAATGGACCCATTTATTTACAACGGAATTCCTTCCCAAACAAATACATGATTTGAGAGATATCTATGTCTCTTTACTTAGGCAAACTCTCGTGTGGCTGGAAATTATTAGTGATGCCTAGATTGTTCATTCATTGTCTAAATATATGAGAAATATCAAAGCCATGGGGATCCAAGAAATTGAGAGGGAGAATTTTAGTCCTTTCTCTTTGTATATTATTTCTTTTGTAAACTTTTTTCTTCAAATGGAGCATTAGATAGTTGGAACTGTGGGGGAATGGATGCTACTTTCAAAGAAGAATATGGAATTGCAAATTGCTTAATGGCTTTTGTCCCATGAGTAAAATGGTTTTATTTTCATTATAATATCGCCATATTCTTTGAGTAAACGATTATGCATTGATTTAAATTAGCTTTACTCTATTTTATTAATACATTTTGTCTCACATTTGATCAATTTTGAATGAGGCAGAGACAAACATAGAAATCTTAATTTAAACGAAAAACCTTGATTTTTATCAACTTTTACTTTCACTTAAATTATGATTATGTTTTCATATTTTTCTCATTAACAATCATTTTTACAAAATCATTTGTTAGGTTTTAATTAATTAAATTATTTTGTTAGTTCACATCTCATTTCAAAATAAAAATAAAATAATAAAAAAATAAAAAAAATTATCTATCATTTGTTTGATTTTGTGAAAATCCAAAATTACTATTTTTCTTCTCCATCAACTTGAAGCTTCTAGAATTTTAAGATGATATTTGAAAAAAGAATATAAACAATGTTTGTTTCTAGGAACTCTATAATTAGTTTAAATTTATTTTGCCTTTATTGTCTTAGATTTTGTTTTATCTAGCCAATTTTAAGTTAATAATTCTTAGGGTTTTGTTTTCAGTTTTAGAGGTTTCTATTATCGCTTATTTGGTATGGATCTCGATCATGGCTTGATTTTACATTCAAATACATTCAAGATCAACTTGATCCAAAAATAATATTGGATTGTCGCAAATAAATTATGAACAACAACATATGAGATTTGGAAATGCGTTCAAGAACAAATAGATGATTTTACGGGACTGATTTCAGCCAAACCATGAATAATTTGAAGAACCCGGGCTGAAAACTAACTCCTAATGGATCCATTTGTATTTACCTCGAGAATCCTTTCAAACAAATGAATGATTTGAGATATATTTGTGTCTCTTTAGGAGACAAATTCCCCTGTGTGGCGAAATTATTAGTGACACCCGACTGCTCATTCATTCTATAAATATATGAGAAAGCTCAGAGCCATGGGGATCCAAGAAATTGAGAGGACGATTTTAATCCTTTATCTTTATATATTATTTTGTAAACTCTTTTCTTTTCAAATGGATTAATAGATGGTTGGAATCTTTGGATGAATGGACAAGTATTTTCAAATAAGAATATAGAATTGTCAGTTACTTAATGGCTTTTGTCTTGTGAGTAAAATGGTTTCATTTTCACTATAATATCTTCATATTATTTCAATAATTGATTATGCATCATCAAATTAGTTTTAATCTATTTTATCAATACATGGTTAATTCTAACATTTATATATTAATTTTTTCAATCTTTAAGAATTTATTATCCCAAAAACTATTCTTGGACCATATGATGAACATATTTGTTTGAAACTATATGAGAAAATGGCTTTACTCTTTACTTTCAGCCTTTTAGAACTTTGGTAAATGTTTTTCATTATCTTCTCAAGTACTTGATGTGAAATGTTGACCGTGGTCGTAATTAGATTTAGTGAGTTCTCGCATACACATTAGTACTGCGTTTTTCTCTTTATGTCGTTCATTATCTCAAGCCAGTTTCTTATATCCATGATTGATCATCTATTCAAGTATTTTTGAGTTTACATATGATGCTAAATAGCTGGTAACACCATTCCTAAGAACTGGAATTCTCTTCATTTCTATTGGACAATTCAAGGTCACACGATATATTATTTAGTCTTCTCGTCACAGGTAAACTCGGCCCACAATATGAAATACTTCTTTGAATTTCTTCAGGAATTATTATTCTTTCTTTTGTCATAGTTTTACACTTGACATGGGTTAAGAGGAGCTCACAAATACAGAGAGATGAATTTAACTTAGTAATCACCGAAAGTGAGAGGTTAGTAGGTGCATTGCTTTCTTTATTCAGATTTGTTTATATACGAATGAGACGAGGGATTGCATTAATTAGCTTTAATAGTTTTTGTGTCATTGTTTTAATCAGATTCATTTATTATTATTCTTTAAAATATTTAAAACATCAAAAGATTATTGTTCATATCTTGTTCAAAAACTTAATTAAACAATCACTTTCACAAGAATTTATTTTAAAACTTGTAAACTTGTTCATAATCATTGTATATTAACGCTATAAGATAAACATTTGTAATTAGTGTATAGATTGTTAAAGTTATAGCTTTCGAGTAGTTTATTTATTTCATTGTTTTAGGGACCCTAGTTGGTTAACAGAGCCATTAAACTAATGCTATATCATGCCAAATGAATTGATTGATTAGACAACTGTCGATCTATCCTTCCAATTGACTATGGTTCTACCTTGTATGTCCCACAACAAATGGTGCACCTTAGAAGGAGGGCCTGCGGGTTGAGGTAAATTATTCTTTGTGTCATCTTGAAATGAACTAGAAGGCGTATGCAGGACTGACAAGCTGGCCTTGCTAGAGTCTTTGTTTTGAATTTATTTCACTTCCCATAGCTCCCCAAATCAATGTGTTAGAACATTCTTTCAACCTTCACACACCGACATTCCCAACAAGAGCTGTGGTTTCTCTCTTGTCCAGACTCATCTTTGATGGTGGGGGAATGTATCCGCAAAAGACCATCTTAACAAGTTTTGGTGTAAATGCATCAGCATGATATTTTGATTTAAAATGTTTTATGCATTCTGCTTTTACTCTCTACTGGTCCTGATTAAAAATTAATTTCAGCCTTTCCAACATATCATATTATTGAATTGTTGCACTTGTAGAGACATTTTAGATGATTTTTAAATCTATGATTACAATCGAGTATGTGTGGCTTGGCACGGATGAGCTAAACCTGACGTTCGAGATGGTGTAGGGATATGGGCCTTAGGAAACTAAACGGTATGCATTTGGCTTGTTGGTACTCTGCCCATTCGATTGCTTCGACTGCTTTTATTGGGGCTGCTCTAGCAGTGACATAAAATAATGCGCTACGCCCGATTCAGTACCTTGGAGCATTGATTACCCTAGATTTATGAAACCTTGGAATTATTAAGCTTTGACGATGAAAACATCAATTTTCGTTGATAAATCAGTGTCGAGATGGTAAATACGGTAACCTTGGAATTATTAAACTCTGACGATGAAACCATCAATCGCCGTTGATAAATCAGTGTAAATATTTTAGATGGGAACAAATTAATTTTATAGCAGAAAGGATAGTTTTTAACTCATAAATTGGTTAGAAATTTCAAATACGATGAGAATTTTATTCTGATTTAATTTTGTATATACGTTAATCAAATTAACACAGAAGAAAATAAAGATTAGAGGAAAGTTAATTTTACACGGAAAAATGATTCTTTAACACATAAATTTATCAGAAATTTCAAATATAATCACTGTTTTATTGTGATTTATTTGGTGTTTTTCAATTTTATTTTAATTAAATAAAATATGGATTTTTAAAAAAAATATTTTCTTAATATATATAAATAAAAAAAATAAAATAAAAATAAATAATTATAAAACAAAGATAAAAGCCCATTTAGATTGAATGGCCAAGTGTTCACCATCTGGAAGCCTTCATATCCATTGATGTGTATACTACAGGAGACAGTTGTGGTGGATACAAGGTGGCCAATATCCATTTTACTAAGCAATATTGAATGTTGAGGCATATATCTAGTATTCAATGGTGGGTAGCAAGTTGGATATTGCTGGCCCTGGATGCAATATTGTGCCCATATTGTTGGGGATCTTGTTTCCCATAATTGTTAAAGTCAAAGTTAAATTTAGTAATAAATATCAATAAAGTTTTATTCGAAATGAGTTTTTATTGGTACTTATTATGCAAGTTTCTCTTAGTGCATGCACTTACTATGCCTCCACCTATGTTGAATAAATTTATGCATTCAAAATTCAATTTAAACAATGTAATTGTGATTTCTCAAATAATTACATTATTTAATAAGATAATAATTACAAAAAATATCAAATACAAAAATTCATTTAGTATCAACCATTGAAATTTTCCATATAAACACTATATCCAAAATGATATCAAACTATTTTAAAAATAATAAAAAATCGCTAAAAGTATTAATGAGAAAGAGATTGAACAATTGAACAATTCTCAACACTAGAATACTTAAGATTTATTGTCAATA
Source organism: Picea sitchensis (assembly GCA_010110895.2). NCBI lineage: Eukaryota > Viridiplantae > Streptophyta > Pinopsida > Pinales > Pinaceae > Picea > Picea sitchensis. The sequence goes on along the minus strand of SNQJ01S0095509.1, from coordinate 47,601 downwards.
ATCTTAAAATTAAATTATTATTATTATATTTCTTAAATTATTTAATCATAAAAATAAAAAAGAATTCAATCCTATTTTTTCCAAGAATGAAATCCTTGTCAACTTTTAAAATTAGATTATATTTATTATATTTAAAAAAAAATATATTTATTATTATTATTGTATTTTTTTAAATTATTTAATAATAAACCTAATGAGCTCGGTCCTATTGAAGCATTGATTACCCTAAAGAAACCTTTGATTTATTAAGCTTTGACGATGAAAACAACAATTGTCGTTGATAAATCACTGTCAAGATGGTAAAGTCTGTAACCTTGGAATTATTAAACTTTGATGATGGAAACATCAATAGCCATTGATAAATAAGTGTAAATATTTTAGATGGGAACAAATTAATTTTATAGCGGAAAGGATATTTCTTAACCCATAAATTGGTTAGAAATTTCAAATACGATGAGATTTTTATAGTTTGTGTATACATTAATCAAATAAACACATAAGAAAATGTTTTTTAACACATAAATTTATCAGAAATTTCAAATATAATCATTGTTTGATTGTGATTTAAGTTTGGTGGATAGTGTAAAATGTTTTTTCAATTTTCAATTTTAATTAAATGTTCTTTTATTATTTTTAAAATTTGTTTTCAATATATAAATAGAAATAAAATAAAATAATATTTATAAACTAAAAAGATGAAAGTCCATTTGGAATGATCTTCCAAGTGTCTATCATTAGGAAGCCTTCATATCCATTGATGTGTATATAATGATATATGATATAAATGACAATTGTGGTGGATAGAGGGTGGTCAATATCTAGCATGCTAGGCAACATTGAATGCTAAGGCACAGATAAGTGGATTATAGGTGGTTATATCTGATTTTTTTTTAGATCTGAATTGATTTCAGATCCCATAGCCTATACTCCACCTGCCCATATTGTTGGGGTCTTGCTTCCCATAACTGATAGGAATAAAGTTTTATTCAAAATGAGTTTTATTGGTACCTACGGCAACCCTGTGATGCCTCAATTTAAAAATTCAATTTAAGCAATGTAAAATTGCGATTTCACCAACAATTACATTATTCCTGCTTAGATAATAATTACAAAAAATATCAAACACAAAAAATCATTTAGTATCAACCATTGTGTACTCTTATATAAACATCTATATCCAAAACGAGACAACCATTTATAATAATAATAAAAAAATCTACAAAAGTATTAATGAGAAAGGGAATGAACCTTTCAGCAATTCTCAACACTAACACTAGAGTATTCAAGATTTATTATCAATGACCTTTAAAATTAGATTATTATTATTATTATTATTGTTATTATTATATTTTAAAGATCCACAAATTTAATCTTTAGAATGTTTTTCCTTTCACCTAAAAAGTTTTTATTTTATAAATTCAGAGTCATCAAAGTTTCCATCCATTAATTAAAGTTACCACTTCCAACAAAATTCCTACAAGAATTTCAAGAACAAATTCTTAAGCTTGTTCACTTTTTAATTAACTCATATATATATATATATATATATATATATATATATATATATATGGTGATGGTGACGATGACTATTAGAGTCTATTGAGCCACATTGGTATATCTCATTTTAAAAATGTAAGGAATTACTTGGTTTGCTATACATGGCTAAATCACCATAGTCTTCATGAGTTAAAAGGATAGGAAAGTTGATATTGTAACAAGTACTTTGAAATTGGGATATAATATGTGTGTACACAAGACATTCTTAGAGAAAGTATTTTTCATCTTCAACCCTATTAGTGTCACAAAGATGCAAAATTATTTCAACATGGGATGGTTTAAGAATTCTACAAAGTCGTGTTTCATTATGCAACATGTGAGACTTTGTTCTTATTTTAAGAATGTTGGTTTTATTCTTTATGCTAGTTAAAACAAAGAGATACTTGTGATGTTCTTGATTAGGGTTTATCGGCTCGTTACAGTATTTTAATATTCTCTTTTCCTCTAATTCTTTATCGCATCACAATTTCTCCTTAAATTTAAAAGTAATAATATTTTTAATATTATAGTTATTTTGCAAAGTAACATCTTCCTCTATACCCCAATGATTTAGCCAAGTATTGGCATCTTAATGGAAATTCCACTTGACCCTAAAGGGGTTTTGATTGGATTTTGAAGCAACCTTAGGAATTCTTTTTTCTTCCATGGTTCTGGAATATTACATACATAATCATAGCTATGCTCTCAATGGGGGAAGGGTTTGTCTCTATGAGGATAGAATAGGGTGTATTTCTTTTAATTTTTATATCATAAGTTATAAAGAACTTTTGAATTTCCTCCATCTTTCTCCACGATTCTCTAAATATGTTTCAACCCCAAAATTCACAAACATATAAGATAATAGGAGTGACAAGTGTCTCAAATATGATTTTCTTCTTATCCCCAAAGCCAAAGGTCCATTGATTTGCAACTATTTTTGAGTCCATGATAAGCTTTCCACCCTCCATTTATACTTTTATCAATTGTATAGTTCTACATAATTTTTTGATGAATATTGACTTGGAAAAATTGATGTACTAACTTACCCCAACAAAGCCCACACGACTTTTGGCGCATCATCTCCAATGGTTAAGTTTTTTGGATGTCTAGGGATTTGGAATTCATGTTCATTGTAAAAATGATTTCAGAGATTCATTGTACTCATATTATGGCAAATGAGTGCACTCATCACATCTATTCTCAAAGATAATTTTCCACCATTCTAGCAAGCTTGTTTTGACTCTCCATTTTACAATTTCAACATATTTCTTATTTAATAGAAGTCAAGTTTCACTGTATCTGTGTTATTATTGACTGTGTATATGTGTTAATATTATAAATATGTGATGCAGGAGAATCACTCCAAGCCAACAACGTGCCAGCCAACCAGCCAACTCCGCACACATTCAATGGAGAGAGAGAGGCACAACCCTCTCGTTTCAAATTTTGAATTTGATTTAATGTATTAAATGAATGTAAGGCTAATAGAGCCAAAGTTGTGCCTTTGAGTAGGCTTTAGATAGAATTCGCCTTAAATAGTTGTAAGGCTAAGATCTAGATCTGATCCGGACTAGACAACCATTCATTGTAAATTCAATGTAATTGAATAGGGTAGGTGAGATGGAAGGAATAGCTTGAAGAGCCCCCTCATGTAAAAGATCTTTTGGATCTTGTTTTTGGAGTTTTAGAGTCGAGATATAGGAGAGCTCTGCGAGAGTTAGAGTAGAGGAGAGAAGGAGCCAAGACTCTGTCAAAATATGAGCTCAAGAACACCTTGTAAAGGAGACATTTCATATTAATATAAAGAGAAGAATTCTTGCATGAGTTTCGGTGTGTCTTTATGTGTTTATGAATGTCTTTGTGTGTTCTTTATATGTTGTATATGTGAATTTGCAGGGAAAGATAGGTTTTTCTATCTGTGGGTTCTTTGATTTTAGGTTTGGGGTTCTTTGAGGCTTCATGCCAAGAGGATATGACAGAACGTTGCAGGTTCTGAAAGCCAATGCATAGTTCACTTTTGAATTCTACGGAATTTGGACGAAGACATGCTAGGAGGGTGCACTAGCTGAAGTATTAGACTCAGGGAGAATCCTCAAGGTTGTTGAATAACTTGGAGATGAGACTATGCAGAGGAGGGAAAAACAGAAGATAGAATCTCTGAGTGGTTCTTTAGAGCTCTGCCAAGAGGGCATCGAGCAGGTGCAGATATTGCATAGGAGAACTCTACTGTGACTTCTAAGGGAAACCAGAATCACCAAGGATTCTATAGAGCTCTTCTAGGAGAGCATTGAGCAGGTTCTTCTGTGCACAGAGAGAACTCCTTTGAGTTCTGGAATAGAGAAGCATCCAAGGAATAGGACCTTCACAGGGTTGTTGAATACCCTACAGGCTCAACAAGGAGTTGCTTGAGTAAGTGGTTGCCAGCACCAAATATCCATCTGAGGGAGAGAAAAGGGTTAAGTCTCTTAGAGGCTAGAACAGAGAAGCTCAAGACAGATAGAACCTTCGTGTGCATAGAGACCCTATAGGAATTACAAAGGTCGAAGAAACCCTTCAAGGTTTCAGAGGAGGACAAAGCTCAGGAAGGGCAGTGCTTTTGCGCATGGAACCATTGCCGAGAGGAGAAGAAGGTCAGAAAAAACCCTTTGGAAGGTTTGAGTTCAAGGAAGCTCAGGAGGGTCAACGGTTTCAATAAACCCAACAGAAACCGAAGTCGTTGGCTTCGAAGCAAGCGACAAAGGTTGAGGCATTTGATAATTTGAATTCTTCCAAGGTTCAGGAAGAAGAAGCGTAAGCTCAGGAGAGAGCTACAATTGTTGTTGATTCAGGCACTGGAAGAGATATGAACCATTGGATTTGTGTCAAGGAAGCACCAGGAAGAGAGAGCAGCAGAAGAGATCTGGAGCTGTCAGATCTCCCGCAAATACCCGATAGCCATCGGATCCAAGAGAAGCTACATGAGGGTTATCCCTCGTATGCAAAGAAGAGGACCCGCGAAGTCCCGAAACAACAAAATCATTGGGACCATCCATCATTGAAGAGGACGCGAGGCAGGGATCCAAACTCATCGGGGTTTCAGATACCGGAAGGTTGAAGGACCAAGAACTGTGGAGTCACTGCATCATGAACTCCCGGTTCGCAAAATCCCGATAGAGAAGGAGCCATCGGATCAAGGAAGATGTCAGCCGTAGAATCACGCAAGGAGGTAAGGCTTCATAAGTTTGGGTATCAGGGTTTCGGGAGGTAGGGAACCTCAAAATTGTGAATTCTTTGCAATTCACGAAATCCCGAAAGAATTAGGACCATCCATCTCAAGGGACGTGTGGCAAAAAACCGAAATCCATCGGAGCTTCAGACATCGGAAGTCTGAGAGGTAAGAGTCATGAGATAGAGGAAGTATCGACTTGCGAAGTCCCAAAGAAATCAGAGCCATCCATCTGTGGAGGATGCGTGTCAAGAGATCCTCGTATTTCATGGATAAGGTCATTGAAGAGCGGAACGAAGGAGTCTTTCGACTTCACAACTTGCGAAGTCCCGAAGAGATTAGTACCATACATCTGTGGAGGATGCTTGGTAGTGATCGCGGAACTACCAAGAGTTCGAAGGACTAGGGATCAGTGAAACTGGAGTCATGATTTTCTGAATCGTGAAACCCCGAAAAGTAGACTGCGGTCACGGGGGTATCTCGGTATTTAGGCTAATGGGTATACAAAGGGAAAGAATTTGGGATTCTTGACCCATGAAACCCCGAAAATATCTAAGCCATCGGATCAAGACAAGCTATCAACCATGATGCAGGAGCATCGACAACACATCAAGCGAGCCAGCGTGCAGCGGAAGACAACTGGACAGTGGCAACACAAATTTTGAAAACACCTTGATATTGTTGCGCCAAACATTTATGTGTGGATTTAATGAAGCACACTTTGTATATTGTAATGGACCTTGAGCCTTTAAGATCTCGTCCTTAGGTAGATAGATGACATTTATTTTAATTAATGCTGGTAGATAGGAATTTAATTGTAGATTTGATAGTTTAGAGTTCGAGAGGGAAAACGGATATAGACACCCTCAATGTATCATTGTAAGATATCGAGGATATCGGGAGCAGTAGAAAGAAGAGCAAGCAGAGAACTGTGTGTAGAACACCCATGTACAGATATTGAATTAATAGAAGAAAGATTGATTAAAATCCATGGTTTGTGTTGTTTCTTTGTGTACATTGTTGTTGTGCTCATGAATGTTTGCTTCCTGTCATGCATTTTATTTTATATGCTGTGTATGTGATTTCATGGTTGAATTGAATTCAGAGAGGAAGAAGAAATTAGTTTCAATTGTTTCTCTAATTTGAACCAGAGAATTCCTGCAAGGAGTGCAATTGAATTTGTCTACAAGGAGTGTGTTGACAGAAGGGTTCACTTAAAGGAAACTTTGTTCTCATTTCTTCAAGGGTGCAGATAGGCACAGAGCCGTGCAAGCAGTGCGCAGGCTGAAGGAAGTCTCAGAGTTGCGATTCTGAGCAAAGTATCGAAAGACTTCAACACTTAGACAAGGTTGAAGATTTGTCGCAAGGAGTGCGCGCAAAGTTCTTTCTGAGAAATTGAGAATCGCAATAAAGCTCAGGAGAGATAGACCTTTGGAATTAGGGAAAGGAAAGCACAAGAGAAAATGCAGTGAAAAGCTCGAGGGAAGCGTCACAGAGTTGCGAGCAGGTGAACGAGTCTAGTGGAGAGACATTTCTTCCTTTTCGTGGATTTTCACAAGGAAGACGGACGAACGAAATCATCTGAGGAGATTTCACAAAGTTTCGTGGGCCGTTGGATCTTGCGAAGTGCAAGGAGGTTACGGCGGAAGCGCCTAAGGATTCAAATCTTAGGACAGGTAGAGCATTGATAAAAGTCGGCTAGGTCCATTGTATTATTCGTGAGATCACCTATTGGGATCTCCTGAAAATAGTGTCGAAGAATTGGCAAAGGGAGTCACGAGGCCACGAGGTGAAATATCCTGACGGTGACATCAGCCATGCGGGACCACAGGAGCGAGTGGAGTATAGGTGGCGGAAGTTATCGGGGTCTCGCAGCGAGGAGCATCGAGATAGTGGTGTCCAGATTTGCGAGCACGCGAGGTCTGATATCCCCAAATAGAAGTGGCGGGGAGTTGAAGTGACAGTTCACACGTGTATCGGAGTCTTGTCACATCGGGGCTCGAAAGATGGATAATTTGGTGGTTGAGGTCGCGAGTAGCAAAGGCGCGAGGTGGCGAGTCGCGAAAGTGCGACAGGATCGTATCGACGCATCGGGCCTCGGGAGTTGGAAACCCGAGGACTTGGTGTCGTGAGTGGCGAGGCCGCGATAGAGATGAAGTCTCGATA
>SNQJ01S0095509.1:6297-20981 GCA_010110895.2 Picea sitchensis | reverse complement strand
CGACCCCTAATACTTAACAATTTACTAACTACGTTTGCTTTTGTTTTTCAGCCTTCTCAGGGAGTTTGAACAAATCTTTCATTGTTTACAATTAGCAGTCCTTTCATGAGCGTGTTTCCTTTGTTCGCCATCCGATCATTTTCATAGTTTGACTTTCTAAGAATGTGATAAAAATTGCACGTGTTGAAGTCTTGAAGAACTCTCTTCAATCTGTCCAAGGTTTTGTTTAGGTTGGCGTTGTTGAATTGTGTCTCCTTGTTTAAGTTTTTTATTATTATCTCTGAGTCTCCGAATACTTGGAGGTCTTTGATTCCTTTTTCTCTGGCGATGTGGCAAGCTTTAATGAGCCCTAGCATCTCAGCTTGATTGTTGGTTTTCTCACCTAAACCCCAGCAGAAACAGTCTTTTGTGGACCCCTCCGGGGAGTAGACGACCCCCCAAGCACCAACGACACCGAGATTCCCTTTGGATGCCCCGTCAAAGAAAATTGTGGATAAATTTTGAGACCGCCACCAAGACTGGAAAGTGTCGTCTTCCTCTCTTATGCACCAATCCGGTGTGACAGAATGGGGGCAGAGTGGAAGCTTATCTAGATAAGGCACAAGAGGACCTAGCCACCTCTTTTCCTTGAGCGATAACAAAGAATCCTCTTTAAAATACTGTAATTGGGTCGCTTCCAGGAGGAAGGATTTAGCTTTTGCAACTACTTGCATCGGGGAGTGCCACAACTCTTTGAAAATCAGCTGATTGCGTGCCAACCATAGCTGCCAACATACATTCTTGGGAATCCCTGTCCAGATTTTGCGCCAAAATGATTTTGGGGGGATTCGTTGGGGATAGATGAGACTCCAAGAGGCAAAGAGCTCCGCCACGGAATTCTGAGGTTGAAGTGATATTTGCAGGTCCTAAAGGATGAGTCCCCAAACCTCTTTAGCAAAGCTGCATTCCATGAATAAGTGTTGGGCTGTTTCGGAGTTATTGTTGCATAACACACATTTGTGAGGCCCTGCTATGTTCCTTTTCTCCAGGTTATCTCCCATTATAATTTTATTGTGCATCAGGGTCTAGAAGAAGAAGTTCACTTTTGGTATGGCTAGCGGTTCCCAAACGTGTTTCCAGAATGCCGAAGATTGACTGTTGTTTCTTGAAGCATGCAAGTTTCTATACCCTTATGTCGTGGTGTATACGCTTGTTTGGCCCCAGCCCCAGCTATCTTTCATTTTTCTGTTGATAGGGGCAGCGTCCTCCAGCAAATCTTCAAAAGTAGATAGTTGCATTGATAATCGGGCTGGGACTCCATGGAAATCCCATCCTGCCCAATCTCCATGCCCGTCCCACTTCGAGAGGTCATATATGATATTGATTCCTTCTCTCTGCAACCAGTATCTGAGATATGATATATCCACTTTTTCAGCCAAAGGTTCCTTTCCCATGATACGGTCAAGCCACAAATGCGTGCGTTTTCCATTGCCCGACGATCTGTAGAGCACATTTTTAAAGAGTTTGTTGCTTTTGCAGCACAATTTCCACACCTGTGTACAGCTGACTGTGCTCTCATTTGGGAGGTTGCTGAGAGTTTTGTTGGGCCTATATTTTGCACGCAGGGTGTCACTGACCGGGTGCGTGGGCTCATGGATCAGTTTCCACAAAATCTTCCCTCCCAGCGCTAAGTTTACAAGTGCGGGGTCTCTGATTTGTAGCCCTCCCTCTGCCATGAGTTTTTTAACTACGTCCCAACACACCAAATGCATTTTCTTTTCATTTCCCTTCCCTCCCTGCCACAGGAAATCTCTAAGGAGTTTGGAGATCTGCTCCATCACGTTTTTTGGTGCTAGAAGAAATGTCGCCTGGAAGATTGGAAGCGCAGACAGTAGGGATTTAATTAAGATTACTTTGCCTCCCTTAGTCAACCAGTAGCCTCCCCACGCTGAAATTTTTGTTTTGATTTTGGAGATGATGTCGCTCCAAAGCGATCTTTTGTTTATGCCAGAGATTATGGGAAGGTCGAGATACTTAAACCTGTCCCATTTTGTTTGTCCTTTGAACCCAAGGAGAGTGGTGATTCATGTTAGTTCTTGCTGACTTATATTCTAGCTGAAGACTTCACTTTTACTCTCATTCACTAAGGCTCCCGAAACTCTGCAATAATTTCTGAGGACCGTGTCAAAAGCTTTGGCAATTCTGATGGAGGCTCCCCCAAGGAGGAGGGAATCGTCGACGAAGAGCGCATGATTCAGAGGTTCTGCTCCAGAGGATGGTTTGAGGCCCGAAATGTTACCAACTAATCTTTCAGCAGTGAGTTTTCGACTAAGGGAATCAACCATTAAGATGTACAGGAAAGGGGAGAGAGGGCAACCCTGCCTGATTCCTCTCTGAGCTTGGAAAACATTGGTTGGGCATCCATTGACTAGTGGGACAATCCATGGACTGTCAATGCAGGCTTTAATTAGCTGAACAAAATGAGGCGAGAAGCCAAAGGTGAGAAGAACGTTGCAGAGAAATGTGCGATTGACTCTGTCAGATGCATTCTCCATGTCTAATTTTATCAACATTCCTTTCTCTTTCCACTGGTTACTTGTATGTATTGTCTCCTGGACTTGGATTACATTGTCCAGAATGTGCCTACCTTCCACAAATCCCCCTTGAGGGCTAGATATCAATCTTTTCAGCATTGGCTTGATCCTATTTGCTAAGATTTTTGCCAGAATCTTGTAGAAGGCGTTGCACAACGATATGGGCCTAAATCTTGCAAATGAGTCGGGGCTGGAGTCTTTGGGGATTAAAGCCAGGTAAGTGGAGTTAGTTCCTCCCCCTACCTTGGATTTTTTCATAAACCCACTTATCATTTTCTGGAGATCTTCCTTGATAATATGCCAGCAAGTTTTGTAGAAATGGATTGTAAACCCATCAGGCCCTGGTGCACTGTCTGCATCCATGGACCAGATGACATTAATGATTTCTTCCTCTGTTATTGGTCTACAGAGGATTGCGTTATCTTTCGGGCTGATGAGGGAAGGGATGTTGGAGAGGAAATCAGCGGTCTCCTCTTCGTTGCTTTGAGTACCTTCTCTATATAAACTCCTGAAGTGGGTTTATGCGGCAGCTTTGACTTGATTGAAGCCTTTGCAAACTTGGCCCTCCACTGTTTTGATTTCTGCTATGTGATTCCTCGATAGTCTTGCTCTATATTGCCGGTGGAAGAAGGAGGTGTTCCTATCCCCGGCCTTCAACCAGAGACTTCTAGATTTGAGTCTCCAGTATTCTTATTCCTGCCAAAAAGATTGATATGTGGATCGTTTCTCTTTTATTTGTTTTTCCAGCAACTCTATCGTGATGTCTTTGCTTTCCATTTATGTTTGCAAGGTATACAGTGATTGCACTGCTTCTCTTCCTTTTTCGGTGGGAGTAGGGGCTGGTTTTTTTATCCATTCGTTCAGGGCTTGTTTTGTAACTTTCAACTTTTTCTCGCACACATAACTTGGGGATCCAGAAACGGATCTGGCCCAAGCTGTTTTCACTATCTCTATAAAACCATCTCTCTCAATCCATTGAGGGCTGAAACGGAAAGGAATAGGGCCCAAGTCTTCTTCCTCTTCCAGGAGAAGTTGTATTGGCTTATGATCTGAGGTGAGTTTAGGTAAGATTTTGGTGATGATGATCTTTTTGTTCATCATTATGGAGCTTTGTACCAGGAATCGATCTAACCGAGCAGAAATGTGTTCCTGTCCCACTCTATTATTGGACCAAGTATAAATGCCTCGAACTAGGATGAAGTCTAAAAGATCCCAAGTATGTGTGATCTCCTCCACCTTGGCCAACAAGGGGTCTCTAGTGTTAGTGCACCCCCTCTTTTCTTTAGCTTTCATTACAATATTTAGTTCCCGGGCTATAATGATATTGCTAGGAGAGGTCTCCTCTAGAAAGACAGAGAGAGAATTCCAACATTCTCGTTTTTCAGAGTAGGAAACAGGAACATAAAGATTGAAGAGAGAGATGAACAACTTACTTGCTTTGTGCTTCAATTCCGTAAATATCCAGTGTTGGGTTTCATGATGCTTATTTAAATGGAATAGGTCTTCAGACCAAAGAGTTGCCAGACCTCCAGATGTTCCCCTTCAGCTGACTGCTTTGCCTGATATTTTATTCCACTTTGAACTGCTGATCTCTAGAAGGGCTTGCCCTTCTATTTTGGTCTCTTGGAGCATAAGAATATCTGAGGGGTCTTCTTTCAAAAGGTCCTTTACTACTTCAATTTTGGAGGGATTCCCCAGTCCTCTACAATTCCAAGAGACTAGATTCATTATTTACTTAAGGAGGGGAGGTTGAGGCCTCCCTTAGAAGGCCATGGTCTGATATTTCGCCCAATAGACATTTCTATTGTTGATTGGCTTCCTTATGTTTTGAGTCTTTCCTCTTCTTCCTCCCTCTTTTCTTTGCGGGATTTCCTTCCTGCTTTTTTCGAGGGTTGCTCATATGTTTCGTCCTCCGAAGAACCTGAGCTTTCCACTGGTTTTTTCCTTGCAATTTCTGCGTACGAGGGATTGGAGGGGCTTCCTTGATTGGCTTCAGTCTGTTCTGGCTCCCTTCCTTCTTTGTTTGAAGGTGGTGCATCTTCCTGTTCCATATTCTCTTGGGTTGAGTTTGTTTGATTGTTCTGTGCACTTTCTGTCCCGTTCGGATTTTCTTCCGCTTCTTGGCCTACTCTGGAGCTGCTAGGTCCTCCAGCCATCTTTCCTTTACCTGTGCCCTTTTTTGTGTTTGCATTTTTCTGAACCAGGGTCCATTGTTCCCCATTTTGTTTGTATACTTGTTCCTCAGCCTTTTTCTTGCAATGTTTTGCAAAGTGTCCATGCCCATGGCAATGTCTACATTTAAAAGGTAACTGCTCATAGTCCAACTCCTGAACATGCATCCACCCTGCTACATTGAGCTTGATTTCTTCCGGTAACCCCTCTTCTAGATCCACTTCTATGCAGATACGAGCACAAGAATACTGATCCTTTCGTGCTGCTTGGTCTATGTATTTTCCTAGCACATTGCCAATAATCTGGAGGGATTTTTTATTCCAGTAGCGGAGAGGTAAATGGGGAAGCCTGACCCAAACCGGGACAGCAGAAGGGACATCTTGAGTAGGATCAAAATCTGGCGTCCATTTGTTTAGGTAAAGGCCATGGGGTCCCATAAAATATGGCCCATTCCTGAAAATTACTCCTCTGTCCTCCGGATTTTCAAAAACAAACATGAAGAAACCCTTACCTACGAAAAAACTTTTGATTCCTTCTTTGATAAATGGCTTCCAGTTCCATTGAGTCCATTCTTCCACCATTTTGGGTGAGGGCCAAAGGCCCGTGAACTGTCCTATGAGGCCCCTCTCAGCCAGATTCAGGGCCGCTTTGCAGGTTTCTTCTTCCGAAAGGGCCACTGAAGGGATTGTGTCCAGTTTCTTTACAAACTTCTGTTGAGCCACGGATGGAGGGCGTATGGGGCCAGCAGCGATCATGGATTTGAAATCTAGAACCTCCGGAGGTGGATCGGGCTCCCCAGAGGCAGCCATGGTCTGGAGGATGGGCGCAGTGGACGCAGGGGCACTTTTATTTAAACTACATTTGTCAGTGCTCCTTTGAGGGATATACCCTAGCGCTGACCCAAAAGAAAGGAAATCGCGTAAGTCCAGAATAGGGTTGGCGCTCCCCTTGGTCATAAAGGAGAGCGTTGGCTCGCTCTCGACGCTCCCTTTAGAATCCTGCGATTTGTAAAAAGCACCGCGTGCCCCTCGACCTGTTGACCAGTGTCGGTGCTCCCTTTGCAAACTTAGCCACGTGCCGCACCCTCCACTGGTTTCTTCCCCTTCAGCAGTTACATAAAGAGAAGTTACACAAAGAGACCAGTCAAGCTGGGAAGAACAGTTCGACCCTGATGTCCTTCGTCCCTGGTTCCGAGCGCTGCCTCTCTAGGGTTTCCATCGGCTCCTGTGATCGTCACCCGATCTTTGTTAAATCTTGAACACAAAGGGAGTANGTTGAAATAAAATTTAAAAAGAGGATTAACTGATTATTATTTTTGATAATTTAATTATATTAATTAAAAGGTAAAAGGGAAAAAGGGTTAATTTCCACACCTGCCTTTTTGAGTTCTAATTAAAATGGGGAAAGAGGGAAAAACTAAAATTTTAGGAAACTAGGAAAAGAGGTAAACATAAAAAGGGAAAAAGGGGAACATAAGGGAAAAAGCGGAAGGTAAAACTTAGTAAAGCATCTACCATTTAAGAGATTTCTAATTTAAACTAAACTAGCAATTTAATAAAAGGGAAAGTTATTAAAGACCTGTAAGAGAATTTGGGGACACCTAGGAGTGATTCTAGGAATAACTCTAGGTGGGTGAGGGAAATAATGATAATTAATTAATTAAAGAAGTTAATTTATGGAGGAATGAAGGGGATGGGTGACACTTGTATGGGGAGGAATTTTTAGGAATTAAATTTTAAAAAGCTTAATTAAATGAGATTTTAGGAAAGTAAGGAACCAAAAAACTCTATATACTGAAGGGAGGAGATGGAGGTTGGACCATCTTCTGTTTGCGTAATGTTACACTGCAAAAATATCTTCTTGACTGATTTAACTTGTGAGAGTTGAGATATCCAACTCGATGAGGAGTGGTAGCTCGACCTTGCGAGGTGAGCTGGGAGCTAGTCGAAATCTCTGGAGAGTGTGCGTGTTGCCCCTCTACGGCTCGAGGGGCTAAGGGGGGAGAAGAGTACCCCTAGAAATTGTTGGGAGGTACCGGTGAAGTCTCGTCAGTCGGCAAGTAGAAGTGGCATGGAGCACGTGTGACGTCATTCATAGCGGGTGATCAGACAATGGTACACTCTCTTCATTTTTGTTGGGTAGATTGTATTCAGACTTATGCTTGGATCTACTTATTTATTGGAAAAGTAAGTTGATGTCTTTTAAGTTGATGATGGAAAATTTCTTAGCCTAGCTCGATGGCTGTTGTCTCCCATGGCCTTCGTTTTCTTGCATGTCTTGACCACCTAGTTGTAATTGATTGTGTCCTTCGTGGTTGCTTAGCTTTCATCCCTAGCTCGCCATTCCTCGCCTAAGCAATTGGATAGGAGCTTGGTCTACGCTCGTCACCTTAGTGTTAAAAGACCTATGGATCTCAACGCCCTAATTTTATGTGCGAGGATGATGAGTGAAGGATGAACTTGTTAGTCGGCTACCCTTGATGTTTGTCCCTGGCTGATTGTTGATTCCGCCATCTGACAATGACCTTTTCGTACGGAATTATTGAGTCTGTGTTGGTTGTCCCTGTGATCATTTCAATAACTTATCCCAGTGAATCCTTGCGTTCTCTTATGGTTGGTTGTGTTGGATTGGTAACTGGTGATGTAAAAGATTTGAATTCATTCTGAAATTTTTATTGGTGTCATGATCATTCAACAGATCTAAGTTCGGTCAGAAAATTCTATTGATATCCTGGTAATGTAAATTATTTAAATCAAGTCTCTGTCTTATAATTTGTATCCTGGAAATGGTTAATTTTGCGTTCTTGGCTTCTCCTGGCGAATTGTTGTGTGTGTTTTTTTTCTTCTGGTATGCCCTTTTACTCTGCCAAATTTTACTGTACATTTACATCCTTGTCTTGCAACTTACTCTGTCCTTGTCTTGCAACTTACTCTGTCCTTGGCCACTGGATTCTTATTTATTAATACTTTGAATTCAACCCTTATATATACTTGATTTCGTTGCCAATCGTTTCTTTACCTGACTATGTTCCAAATCTTGTTGTTGCATTTTTGATTGGTATTTAATAGTATGCAGTGTGACTGCATTTGAAATTGAGGCTCAGTAGCAAGTTGTATATGCCTTGGTAATGATCTTGTGAGTTTAGTCTTGCAACGATTTCCCTCCTACTTTCTGATTCCAGTTCCTCTGTTGAAAAAAAAAAAAAATGAGTTTATGTGTTATATAATGGTTGAGTGAACGATTGATGCAACCAGACAGTTCTTACTCATCCTGCCTACTTTTGTCGTGCATGCTAACAGAATCCATTATTTTTTTTACCACTCACACCATAGGCGTAACTTCCTCATGCCCTCTCCTCTTCCCACAGATTTCAACCTCTTAACGTTCAACCTCTTATCTGTGTATTGATGGTGTAAGGAATGCAATTTTTGCAGTAACCATTTTTGGTGTTCCTGCCTTAGTCTATTATGGGTACGGTTAAATCTTCAGGGAGCTGGGTTGATTTTTCTCTGATTTTTGTGTGGCTTCACTCTCTTCCTGTGCAATGAGGGATGTCTTTACCCTGACTGCATTTTACACTCTTTCTCAGTGTTTCTTTTCCCACTCTATGTTTCCCTTACCCATTTCTTTCTCGGCTCCTTTTTGGCGACTTGTGCATCCTTGACCATGCTCTTCCTGGAAAATTTGATTGAGATTTCTTTAAAAAATTTACTGTTGTTGCCTTTGATACCCGGTGTTGGGCCTATAGCTAAAGAATACCACTCCCATTTGTCAGGACGGAAATCGTTGCTTGATTTCTGTGATTTCCATTTTCTTGAATATCACCTGCTTTCCACTTTAATAACAACAATCAAATTTTGGTAGTTTACCTTTCTTTGTCCACGGCCTAAATAAGTTATAAAATTATTGAATGCACCAAAAAGGATGAATGATACAACTCTGTCAAAAATGAAATTGTATATTTTTCTAGAATTCTTATATTTTAATTATTGATAATGATGGACATATATTGAAGGATAAAAGTAGGAACTAACTATATCTACATAGTGTTGGAAAACTAGGAGAATGTCCTTAAGGGATATGCATTGGTATGATGGAATCCTTCTCATGTTTTTCTACATTTAAGATGCATTTATTTGTATGTGTCCCCTTATATTCTACATGGGCTCCTATTGATTGAAATGAAACTATATAATATTTCCTCCTGATAACTAAAATGGTGTTGAGGTGGGGAATTCAGTGCCTAGTCTCTTGGTGTGGATCTACCCTTTAAAAATGACCTATATATTTCATTGTTGGATCAATTTGGAAATGTTTTAATTAAAAAAGGGTGGTTTCATATGTGGAGAGGAGAGGCTACAATTGCACATAAACATAGGAATTACCTTATTCCATATAGTGAGTGAAAAATACTTTAAGATTGTTAATATGACTATTCAAGTAAATATCTAGTTAGACGTAGATGTGGATTAATATAGAATTGTCCATTTAGGTGGTAATAATATTAAAATTTGTAAGGAGAATAAAGACTAGATTGAAAACTTTAGACTTACTAAATTAGATATGTAATTGATGTTAGTTGGATTCATAATTATCCCTAACTGGAACTCAAGATCGCTAAATTTGAGTCGTAATTCATGTCAAGCTTGAATGGTAACTCGTTGACTAATGGAAATTTAGACTAGTTAATTGATCTGTAATTAACGCCAATTTAAACCATAGATATTGACCTTTCAGCCTTAATTAATGGTTGGTTGTTGATGAAGTCATTTTTAGCTGGCGCTTCCCGTTGAGGGTGTGGTTGTTCATTATAAATAATGTTTGTACCTGGTTTTGTAAACATTTAATGTTCTTTCTTTGCTCACTGTAAGGGATTCTAGTTACTTGTGTAATTAATTTTGGGTGGGTGGTGTTGTTAGGATGATTGTCCATAGCTTAGAAGGCTTGGTCTTCTTGTGTCGTGCAGGATGTAGACACCTCCTTTTTCCTCAGAATAGTCACTAACCTTGAGACCTTAAATGGTCAAAATCAATGGGAACCTGGGCTTGAGCGTTGCTTATGTGTCCTGGAGTTCCTAACCATTGTAGGGTAGGACGGGCGGGTAGTCATTCTTATTCGTCATTGGTTGAATGTTGTACATTGCTTCCAGGTGCTTGATGTGCTTTTATGTCGGGTCATTATGTTGTTGTTGCATGAGTTGCATGCATTGTGTTCGTCGTCGTGTTGTGATGTTGAGTATAATGTCATTATTACCTTCCTACACACACAAAAAATAAAATAAAAAAATCAAGGGTTCTTTTACCGGTTGTACATCATAGGAGTCATACCGGATGGAAATGTTACATGTGGTATCAGAGCAGGTTGAACCCATGACTTGGGATCATTATGGCTTTAGTTGATATGATTTGATTATAAGGTTACTAATTGAGTTGACTTGTATTCGTGCAGGTAATCATGGTTAGAGGACATCACGAAGGCAGACGATAGGGTGCTAGGGGAGGAGGCGCAACACCTCCAGTAGCATCCATGCCAGAGGGATCTAACCCCCAGGGAGACGAGCAGGTTGTCGGACAGGAGTAGATAGTAGTTGGTGATGTGATCGAAATGATGAGATATTTTCAGCGCATGTTTGAGGCACTGATCAGTCGTTTGGACAGATATGAGGCCAAGGTGTCGGCACCCCCTGAGGTTCCACCGTGCGCTCTAGTTGGTACTGATAGAGTTCACCATGAACTCGAGAAGGTCAAATTTCTTGAGTTGTTTGGTTCCCCAGACGATGCATCCACAGAGGCATGGTTGGATAATATAGCGATGTGCTTTGCACTTCGTGATTATACCTCCAACATGAAGGTTCGCATGGAGGTCTTTCAACTGAAGGGGAGTGCTCTTATATGGTGGAAGATGCTCCTACCGCGGTTGAATGTGGTTGTCGAAGATGTTTCATGGGAACTTCTCAAGGAATGGTTCTGAGAGAGTTACCTTTCAAAAGAATTCATTGAGCATCAGCCCAATGAGTTCAATGTCTTACGATAGGGTGGTCGTATGATGCTCGAGTATGAGGCCCATTTTATGGAGTTTCTCTAGTATGCTCCACACCTTAACACTAAGAAACTTAAGGTCAACAGGTTCGTGTCCGAACTTAATAGCAACATACGTGCAAAGTTCAAGATTTTGTTGCCTCAAACCTTTCATGATGTCGTCCATAAGGCCCTCATAGCAAAGGAGGAGCTTATTAGCGGGGGTCAAATCAGGACTCTAGCGAGACCAGTAGGGCAGGTGTCTTCTAGAGCACAACAACATTAGACACCAGCCAGACATACGCTAGGATATCATGGCTTCCATAGGGTATCCACTTTCACTACACCTCGATGACCAACACCTCAGTAGTAGACACCTTATTGGGGACCAAAACATCAGTAGCAACATCGACCACAGCAACAACAGTTTAGGCATGTTCAGTGGAACATACCAGGATTCCAGGCCGGTGGGCTGTCATCTTCTACTTCGGGTTCCAGGACTACTGGGCCAATGAAGGGGTGTTGGACGTGTGGGGAACCACACTACCATCATGACTACCTTGTGGAGAGGAATAGAGCATCCAAATCAGCTGGACCCACTACCATGGGAGATATGGGCAAGGCCCATCGGATTCATGCAGTCGTGAATAACTGCTAGGCAAAGCATCAGTCGACTGTGCTCAAGACGACAGGTACTATTGTTGACCAGACCCTTAGTGTTTTGATAGATCTTGGTGCTACCGAGAATTTCATTTTTGGTGCAGCGCTAAAAAGGATTAAGGTAAAGGTAGTCGAATAGGATGAGTTTAGCTTCTTAGAGATGGCTTTCGGAGACAAACAAAAGGTTGGAGGAAAGGTTACGGGATGTATCCTTAACCTAGGAGAGTTTTTCACTAGGGCCAACCTGTACGTCACGATCTTAGGATCTTATGACATCGTGAATGGTATGGAATAGCTGAAATCGCATGAGGTGATACTCAACTGTAAGACGAAATGGTTGATATTGGTCAATGACAAGGGACATAGATGTTTTATTGTAGGACATAACTAGGGAGTTTCCATGAGTTTCATCTCTTCCTTACAGCTATGGAAGAGCATGTGCAAGGGGTGCAAGATTTATGTGATCCTTGCGTTAAACCAGAAGGGGGTAGCGGAAGGTCTAGAACACCTTCTGGTGGTGAGAGAGTTTGCAGACATATTTCTAGAGGAGTTACCTGGGATGCTATCAGAGAGGGAATTGGAGTTTACCATAGACCTAAAACCAAGGACTAAACTGATAGCATGAATTCCCTATTGAATGTCGACCCCAGAGTTACAAGCGTTGAAAATGCAACTGAAGGAGTTGTTCGACATGGGAATAATATGTCCTAGTGTGTCACCATGGGGTGCACCTATTATTTTCATACAAAAGAAGGATAGGTCATGGAGGCTCTGCATCGACTATCGTTAGTTGGACAAGGCCATGATCAAGAATCAATATTCGTTGCTGAGAATTGATGATTTGTTCGATCAAATGAAAGGCGCAACGTTGTTCTCAAAGATTTACTTGTGATCATGATACCACCAGTTACAGATTAAGGAAGATGATGTCCCTAAAACCACCATTAAGACGAGGTTTGGAAATTACGAGTTTATTGTTTTACCATTTGGAATGATAAATTCCCCAGGGGTATTTATGAGTTTGATGAACAGGGTGTTCTGCGAGTACTTGGACAAGTTCATCCAAGTATTCATTGATGATATTTTGATTTACTCTTGGATGAAGGAGGAGCATGACGAGCACTTGCGCTTGGTACTATAGTGTCTACAAGAGCACAAATTGTATGGGAAGTTGTCCAAATTCTCATTTTATCAATTGAAGATTCACTACTTAGGGCATGTCATCTCCGGCAAAGGCATCCTCAAGGATCCAGCCAAGGTCAAGGCTATTATGGAATGGCCTACATCGACGAATGTCCCAAAATTGCATAGATTCATGGGTTTAGTAGGATACTATTGACGGTTCTTCGAGGTATTTTCGAAGATAGCAAATCCAATCACAGAGTTGCAGAAGAATAACAAGAAGTTTTTTTGGACCGAGAAATGCGTGGAAGAATTTCAGAGACTCAAGGATTTGTTGACAACAACACCGATACTAAAGGTCCCTGACATGGACGCAGACTTATTGGTATGCACTGACGCATCCAAGGAAGGCATGAGGAGAACTATGCGACGCATGATTTGGAGTTGTTAGCCATCATATATGCCTTGAAGGTTTGGAGACACTACCTTGTTGGAAAAAAAATTGAACTAAGGACTGACCACTGTGGACTACAACACATCTTTACGCAAGGTGACTTGAATGCGCGACAACAACGTTGGTCGAAATTGCTTAGCGAGTACAACTTCGAGATTACTTATATAAAAGGAACAATGAACTGAGTGGCGGATGCATTGAGTCAGAGACCATGCATATTTTTGGTGCTTCCTCTTCAGATGACTCTACGTGAAAAGATTCTAACTTTACAGTGTGATGATGACTAGTACAAAGAGGTCGAGGGTTTTATCAAACAAAACACAATGATGGTACCATGATTTGAAGGATTTTCATTTCATAGTGATGGTTTATTGAGGTTTAAAAATCATGTCTACGTATCTCTGAATGACGAGTTGAGGATGTTGATCCTGAGTGAGGCTCATAAAGCAGTTTACATGGCTCACCCAGGAGTCACGAAGATGAGGTTAGACCTTAAACCCTTATTCTTGTGGAAGGGAATGAAGGGAGACATAGTCAACTATGTGGCTAGATGTCTAGAATGTCAGCAAGTAAAGGTTGAACATAGACACCCAGAAGGATTACTACAACCACACGTTATTCCGGAATTGAAATGGGAGGTTATTTCGATGGATTTTTTTGTTGGATTACCACTGACGGCAAGGAGACATGACTCAATTTTCATAGTAGTAGACACTCTGACAAACAGTGCTCACTTTATCCCTGTGTGCATGATGTATCAGGCACCTAACATAGCTAGAGTTTTCATCAGTGAGATTGTGAGGCTGGATGGCGTGCCTAAGAGAATTATATCCGATCGTGGATCGGTGTTTACTGGATGATTTTGGATGAGTTTCCAAGAGGCCTTGGGAACTCAACTTAACTTTAGTACTGTGTATCACTCAGAGACTGACGGGTAGACTGAACGAATGAACCAAACCTTGGAGGATATGTTGCGCATGTACGTGATGGACCAACAAAAGCCTTGGGAAGAATTCTTGCTACTGGTGGAGTTGGCTTACAACAACAGTTACAAGAGCACCATTAAGATGGTGCCTTTCAAGTTTCTTTACGGGCAACCGTGTCAGACACCTTTGAGTTGGGATCAACTTGAGGATGGGGTTCTTGTGGGACCAGAAGCGATCCAAGAAATGGAAGATCAAATGAAAATAATAAGAAAAAGGATTAATGAGGCGCATAATCGATAGAAGAGTTATACCGATGCACACCATGTCGACTGTAGTTACGAGGTCGGTGATTGAGTCTTCTTGCGGGTTAAATCGCATAAGAGTTCGATCAAGTTTGGGAAGGGAGATAAAATCTCTCCTAGGTTCATGGGACCTTTCGAGATTGTGGAGAGAAAGGGGCTCGTGGCCTATCGAGTAGCTTTGTCAGATTCTTTGAGGCATATGCACGATGTTTTTCATGTATCTGTTTTGAGACATTACATTAGTGATCCTACACATGTTATTGACATGAGATCCTTCCAGGTATCAGATGAGGGGGCACTCACTGCTGAGCTGATCTGCATCTTGGATCATCGTGTTCGATAGCTACAACGTCAAACGATAAAGCAGGTCAAGCTCCATTGATATAATTATAGTCCGCACTCGGTGACCTGGGAGGACGCATATGATATGTGCCAACAGTTTCCATTTTTGTTTGATA
>SNQJ01S0095508.1:11273-31805 GCA_010110895.2 Picea sitchensis | reverse complement strand
TTATGTGCGTAACGACATATCTTTGTTGCTTAAAGACGTCGGAATATGTCTCTACCCTGGAAAAAAAAAATTAACCCACACTTTCTTCCGAGGAAAGTGCTCTGATACCACTTGTAATATACCAGATATAAAATGTATGTAGAACAGAAATGAAATGCTAGAAATGGCAGAATAATGGTAATATAACCAGAACATTCACCACAATAGCACTGAAATGATAAGAGAATAATAACAGAAATAGCACTTTGAATCTGAAAGAAATGTTCACGGGCCTCTTCGAGGGGGAAACCTCCAGTTGAGCAGAGCTCTATTACAATAATATCCAATATAGGGTTCTAATACCCTCAACTCCTATTTATACTAAAAAAAGCATCTAGAGGAAGATCATTCTAGAAGCGAAAGCTTCTATTAGGTCTTCTTACATCTGCCTTATTCTATTTTATTGAAAGGCCTTATTAATATTGAACTTTATTACATCCGAATATATTGTTCTACCTATGTGCGGGTTAGGACCCTAACATAGCCTCCTTCTAGTTGGAGCGAGAGAATTTAGGGAGTTTTAGCTTCCCTCAGGTTGGATCCTGAGAAACTAGGTGGTTGGAGCCTCCTTCCAGTTGGGGCTGGAGAATTGGAAGTTGGTGCTTACTTGAATGTAATTCTTTGACATATAAGAAAATCATTCTATGGTTTTCTCCATCATTGGGTTTCCATGTAAATATTGGTGTACTATGTATTGTGTGGATGTGTTTATTATTGTTTATTATGCATTGATGGATGCTAATGTTTATGATACAATAATATATTGATTATGAAGTGATGAACATGGTTGAATAAGTTAAAGGACTTTAAATTGTGGTTAAAAGTGGTATAAATTTATCATTACTGATTCACCCCCCCCCCCNTCAGTAATACAACAATTGGTATCAGAGCAGGTTCCTTCAGGAAATAGTTTAATCACTAGAAGGAGATCATGGAATACACTGAGAATGGAGTACCAATGTTTGATGTTCAGAGTGGTGTAGAGTATGATATATGGAGAAGAAGGATGAAAGTATTTTTAAAGGAATGGGGATATGATATTTGGAAATTAGTTGTGACATGATACAATGATACAAAGAAACCAAATACTGCAACCAATAACGAATTGAAGAACAACAAAAAAATAACAATGGATTTCATCATGGAAGGACTAAGTGATTCAACAAAGGAAAAAGTGAGTAAATGTTCATCAGCTAAAGAACTTTGGGACAAGATACATGATATATATTTTTTTCCCATCATAGAGTCAGAGATTGCTAAAGAAGGTACAGGTACAAAACATGAAGAAAGATGATCATCATGTCAAATAGATTCAGAAGAAGAAGATTGGGAAATCAACATATATGAGTTATTTTTCTTTAATTGTGAAAAGTGTGGACATCTTGAAATTGAATTCCTTGATTTGAATATTGAAAGTGACAAGACAGACAAGCCCAATCGAATATAAGACAATTATGAGATTGAAAAAGAAAATCACCATAAAGAAAAATTGATTCTAAGAGAAAGAGAACTTGAAGATGATATAATCACTTTGAAGATCCAACTTGAAGAAGCAAAGCGAACAGAAGAAGTCATGAGAAATCGGATGATGAAGAAGGAAGAAGAGGTAGAGAAGCTTGAAGAAGAAGTTGTCATTTTGAGAGTAAAAGTTTTCAAGCTCAACACGGATGTTGAAGAGAAAGAAACATCCACATCTTCAGTTGAAGAGAAGCCCTCCAAGTTTCCA
Source organism: Picea sitchensis (assembly GCA_010110895.2). NCBI lineage: Eukaryota > Viridiplantae > Streptophyta > Pinopsida > Pinales > Pinaceae > Picea > Picea sitchensis. The sequence goes on along the minus strand of SNQJ01S0095508.1, from coordinate 30,040 downwards.
GAACGGAAGAATGAAGAGAAAACAAAGACTTATGTAGAATTCATTAAAGGTTCGATGAAGAAGGAAGAATGAAATCCCTTGAAGACGAACATTCCAGAAGTGAAAAAGACTCAAGAAGAAGACGACATAAGAAGATTGTCCACGTTCAAGCCACAAAGAAGCCTCAATTGTGATCATGATCAACCAAAGCATAATTTTAGAAGGACTACAACGCAAAGAAGATCATTCACTCCTAGGTATGTAAATTTCTTTTATGGTCATTGTTTTTATTGTACAAACTTTAGACATAAGGTTGAATATTGCAGGGTTTATGAAATAAATATTCAAGAAAGAAATATTTATTGGTCCCACATAATATTGAATGTTACAAATGCCACAACTATGGTCATATAGCTTGGAATTCCAGAAGCATGAAAGTGCCATCCATGAAGAAAGAAACAAATATCAGATATACTAAATTTTGGAAAAGAAAAGAACAAGAAGAAGAGAAAGTGAATAAATACTAGACTTCAGAAATCACAAGACTTTCCATAGTAAAAGAAAGACAAGGAAAGCAATAAAATGAAGAAAATATTTCAAGAACCATATTGTTAGAATTCGTAGCAGATAAATATCATAATAAAGAGAAGGTAAAGAAAGAACAAGTTCCATAGATCACAGGATTTGCAGTAGTACGAGAAAGAAACGAAGTGCAGGTGAATAAAGAATGCGACCAAGAAAATGTACTTTCACGAATTATAGTGCAAGATCAATCCACAAGAAGAAAGAAAGAAGTCAGACTTCAAAAGGTTGAAGAGGAAGATGATTCCGCATCAGATCGCATATTTTTTTGAGCCATCAGGATTGGAGACTCCCTGTAAATATGTATGTTGAATAGGGAGAGTCTAGACAATAGCTCCACAAATCAAATATTTATCTTTCGATAAGGTTGAAGTATGATGTTGCAGATGTTTGATAGAGACAACTTCAAAGTGTTTCAATAGAAAATATATAGAATGACATATTGATAATTTGAGAAAGAAGTGTTCACACACAAGTTTCAGTTAGCAGTTACACTTGCATAAGTTTACACCCACAGGGTGAGCTATTCTTTTAACCAGGATCAGTTAGAGAAGGTATAATTTCATATCAATAAGGGGATTTAATCCTTTGTCAAAGGGAGAGAGAGAGAGTAATCAGAGGTATGAATATAGGGGGAACATCCCCAAGGAAAGTTTAGACATGGGAAGTAGCCCCAAGAAGAGTTCAGTAAGGGGGAGAAACCCCAAAGGGAATATTCCCTTTACCATTCATGTCAAAGGGGGAGAGATAGAAACATTGATGAGGAGTGATGATCACAGGGAGAATGAGCATGATTATTGTCATGAATAAGTGTTTCCATCAATGTTGGTGTTTCCATCAATTCTAAAGGGGGATATTGTTGGACAGTTGGATTAGATTGATGGAAAACTGGTTTGGATAGTTGGTTGTCATTGATGTCAACCCTTGGAGTATGATATTGTAGATTGATGTCAACCCTTGAGTATGTCTAGTAGCACATTCCGGTAGCCCCAGCAGTGTGGTTAAGGAACCCAATATTTTTTGAGAAATATTGTAATGAATATCAGTGAATTTGTAGGTAAGACTATTCTAGATGGATCGTACATGTTGTGCCATTTCCGGTGATATGTGGTACATCACATAACTCCTCACAGTTAGAGAGTTATGGCTTTGTGAATTTGGAGAACCCTTTAGAGTAAACTAGAAGCCCTTAGAAGGTCAACAAGAAGTCAATTATTCTAGAAGCTCCTAGAAGAAGTTTACTAGTCAAAGTGGTTGTAACTAGGAGTTAATCATGGGTTAATTTTTTGCAATAATAAAATAATTAAAAATAAATTAGTTGCAACAAGAAGTGGTGAGTTTACTATTTGTGGATAAAGTGGTTGCAAGTGGGTAAAGTAGTTGAAAGTGGGTTATCCATAAAAGAGGGAAGTTGGGTAAAATAGTTAGAATATAACCCCTAAAGGAAGCCACTTGGAGAGTATAAATAAATCCACTTGGAGAGTTTAAATAAGAGAGAAAGGGACTCCCATTAGAACCTACTGAACTTAGTTGAATATTTGTTTTGTGAAAGGTTATTTGCAGGTATAATTGACAAATCTAAGGTTGAGTGAAGCTGAGGAAGTGAAGAAAGTTGGACAGAAAAGTTTTGGAGCTGCAGAGGGCAAGGGTTTTTGAAAAACCCTAATTACTGAAGTCCTCACGGGTCATCCTCATGGGTCAACTAGTGTGCAACAAGCGAGGCACTGGTAAATTTGGGGAAAAGGCTAGTAACATACTATGTAAGTTGAGCAAGGTAATGATATCAATGGTATGATGTTCGAGGTGAGTCACATAGCTACATGTATGATTGTATGTGTGTTTTGAAGGTTGTATGATGATGATATATGGTTTAGATTTGGAGTATATGCTTGAGGCATACCTTGGATGCATGGTACAAACCCTAGTGTATGGATTGATGCATTTATGTTAAGGTATGTTGCTAGTCATGTTAAGTACTCTATCAGTGAGGTTATGTAACTTTTCTTATGAGGTATATCATGATGATGTGATACTAGTTAGAGACATATTATTGATCTATTGAGGCACATTCTTGGTACATGTTTAGAGGCACTATTGGTTGTACAATTCTTGTTGTAGTGAATGGTTTTGAGGCATATCTGTTGAAGTATATTGTTGGTGCATGTATGAGTTTTATTGGTATATCTTATGATACATTGTTAAAGGATTTTGTTAGTGGTCTTGGTATATGATTGGTACACACTTGAGGCTACACAACAATGAGGTTTGACACATGGTTTGATATGAGGGTTATGGTACTTGACCTATTGATACTGTGATGTATAGCTAGAGGACTCTTGTTGGTTATATTGGCATATATCTTTGGTATATGGTTGAGGTACATATTCGGTACATGTTGAGACATATAGTTGATGAGTTGGCACATGCATGAAGTGTGAAATATGGTGATGTTGGTAAAGCTTGATGAGTCATAATTTGATCTATAGTTGATGCATGATTGTTACATGCTTGGTACATTGTTAGAGGTACTTTCTAGTAGTATTGTTGGCACATGGTTTATGGATGATGTGGCATATATGTATTGGTATACTTTTAGAAACACATCTTGATTTTGGTACATCTTGTTGATGTTTGTGAGTATCCTTGGTTGATGCACATCTTGGTGATATTGTGTAGATGTTTGAGAGTTGTATTGGTGATTGATCTTGGTGATTATATATGATTTGGTTGATGATATTGTTGTGATAGGTTGTTGTGAAAGGTTGTTTGGACATGTTGTTGTGACATGTTATTTGTACAAGTTTGGTGCATGGTTGATGCACTTGTTGATGGTGCATGTTGAGGTATAGGTTGATGCATGGTTGATGCATAGTACAGGTTGTTACAATTTTTTTGGTGTAGGTTTTTGGTACATGTTATGATAGATTGTTGGTACAGGTTGATAGTGATAGAGTGACAGTGGCAGTGGTTGATTCAGTGACAGTGATAGGTTTTCTATATTTGGCATTTATATTTCAGGGTGATTGGATGGGGCAAGGGAAGGGGGTTGTAGCCTCCTTCCGGTTGGTTCCTGAGAATCAGGGAGTTAGAGCTTCCTTCATGTTGGATCCTCAGAACTAGGTGGTTGTAGCCACCTTCCAGTTGGAGCTAGAGAACCGAGGGGGTTGTAGCCTCATTCTTGTTGGAGACAGAGAACTTAGGGAGTTGTATCTTCCTTTGGGTTGGAGCCTGAGAAACTAGGGGTTGGAGCCTCCTTGCAGTTGGAGCTAGAGAATTGGAAGTTGGTGCTTCTTTGAATGTAATTGGTGATTCCACATAAATACTAATGCAGTGATGGATTTTAATTTTAATGATACAATAATATATTGATGATGAATTGATGAAAATGGTTGAATAAGTTAAAGGAATATAAATCGTGGTTAAAAGTGGTATAAATTTCTCATTACCGATTCATCCCCCCCGGTAATCCAACAGATGGAAGAGGTGAATAATGTCTCATGACAAATTGTTTGATTAAGGAGCAATTTTGGAAACACATCTCCATGCAGGTATGAAGGGGTCAACTGCCAGTTAGGAGGAATATCCTTGGCAAACTTTTGATGTAGAGATTCATGAGTGTATAGAGGATTCCAAGCATGTATTCAAGTAAGGGCATATTCAATACACATTTGAGAATGTGTACTTGTTGTAGACTTGTAGAGTTTGATTTGAAGATAGAGTAGACTAGTGGACATATTTGATTAAGATTGAGAAGTAGGAATATGTGGTGATGAGTTGCAATAGATTTGGAGAAGTCTTGAGAATAGTAAAGTGACAAATGGGTCAACATTGTGTGGAGTTGAGTAGCAGAGTCATGGAAGATTTTATGACATATGGACAAAGATGAATTCATGAGATATTTGGCAGGTCTAGAAGACAATACTTGACATAAATCAGAGAAGATGCATAACAATGGATGAACAAATGAGCTCAGAAGGGATTCTAGAAAGGAATATGGAATCATTGTCACTATCGTCAAGAGGAATGTTCAAGAATCATATTGATAGGTGGAACCAACTAGTCACAAGAAGGAAAGTCATGAGAGGCACAAAAAAATAGGGGGAGAGAAACCATCAGAAGGAGTTATACTTTTAAGGGGAGTTACCCTTTGGCATTAATGACAAAGGGGATATTGTTGAATGGTTTTTTCATTCATGTAAAATTCAGTCATTGATGATTATATAATTTATTTCAAAGAAGTGAAGAAGACAAGACATGAAGAACACATCCTCCTTGGAAGCAGTGTAGAAGAGACTACTAGTCACTTGAAGCTCAGTGAAGACATGAGAAGCCATGAAGACTTGAATTCAAGTGATGAAGGAACCTTGACATGAGAACTTTTAATATACGTGAGTGGAATAAAATAATAGGAAGTACCAATGGACAAGAATCCCCATAAGAGAGTAAAGGAAGCATGTACATGAATCCCCACATTGATCTACACAACATATTGCAAATAAGATAGGGGGAGATAAATTTTTAGGGGGAGTTACCCCTTGCCATTAATGTCAAATGGGGAGAGAAAGATCATAATCATGAATATAGGGGGATAAATGGTCACAGTAGGAGTATGAGTGTTTCCATCAATGCCAAAGGGGGAGATTATTGATAAATTAGTTGTCATTGATGTGAACCCTAGAAGAAGCAACGAAGCAATTCTAGAAGCCTCTAGAAGTGACGGGTTTATTTGAAGGATTTTCCAAAATGGACCCCTTATGGAGTAGCTCTAATAATGTCCCTCATGAGAAGATGCTTTGAAGAATCCCACAAGAATCCCCCATTTTTAAGAAAAGAAGTTACAATATATGGTCAAGAATCTGCAGAGATGTGGTCATGAAGCCTGAAGTTAATTGAGGAAAAAGAGTATGAAGAACATTGAAAATGCATGCAAAACCCCTATTGATCATTATTCCTTGTCAAAAAATTTCAAATGGTAGGTGGAACGATACATGGTTCCTCATGGTTGAGGAGATATTCCCTCTTAAATATCATCATGTAAAATTTAACCCTAAACGGTGCAAACAAGAAGTTATAAGTCAGCCCCAAAATCAAGTAAAGGAGAAAAATAGTTGCAAACAAGAAGTTATAGGTCGGAACTAAAAAAAGTAAAGGCGATACTTGGAAGGATATAAATACACATTGATAGCTTCTCATTTTCATTAAGAAAACATCTAATCTCTGAGTGCAAGTGAAGTAGAAAAATCGTGCGAAGGAGGGAGTTCTCGTACCTGCAGATGTGAGAAGGGTTTTTGGGAAAACCTATCTGAGGTGACCCCCGCGGGTCAAGTATCAGGTGTCATGTGAGGACTCCATTGGTTGTCCAAGACTCATCATGCGAGGCCCCGTTCATTTCCTAGTCCAATCCCGCGAGATTGAAGAAGGGTTTGAAGAAGATGGTCTTTTCTTGATGCTAAAGTTGAGGAAGGTTTGATGATATGAGATCTCATGCACTAGGGTTTTTACATGATGAAAGGTATGTTTTCTATATGTATTGATTCTTGTATCTTTGATATTTTGGCATATGCTTGAGGAATATCTTGGTGATTTTGGGCATATGATTTGGGGACATTTTTAAGATATTGGAATAAGATTTACGTGCTTATTGGGGATGTGTCGATTTTGATGATGATGATGTATCAATGATAGTAACAATGGCAGTGATTCTCTTATGTATATTTAAAGGGTGATTGGGTGGTGCACGAGAATATTGGTGTCTTCATATAACAGGTTTGTGCTTGCATGGGAGTTGCAACTTCCTTTGAGTTCATGCTCATAAAACTAGGGGGTTGGTGCCTCCTTCCAGTTGGTACTGGTAAATCAGGGAGTTGGATCTTCCTTTAGGTTGGTGCCTATAAATTAGGGGGTTGGTGAATCCTTCCAGTTGGTGTTGGTAAATATTTGAAGTTGGTTGTTCATGTGGATGTAATATTCAAGATATATATTAAAATTGTTCTGTGGTTTTCTCCCATTTGGGTTTCCACGTAAAATTATTGTGTATTGCGTATCTATGGTTATCATATCTTGAATGTAATCATAAGTGATAAATTGGTGATAACTTAATGTTTACATGTTGTTATTAAAAATGGTAAAAAGTGCCTAATACTGATTTGTGACAGATTTTTTGATTAAGGAGTAGTTTTCGAAACACATCTCCATGAAGGTATGCAGGGGTCAACTGGGAGTTTTGAGGAATATTATTGACACACTTTTGATGTAGAGATTCATGATTGTATAGATTATTCAAAGTATGTATTCAAGCAAGGATATATTCATTAAATATTCAAGAATGTGTACTTGTTGCAAACTTGTAGATTTAGATTTGAAGATAGAGCAAACTAGTGGACATATTTGATTCATCTTGATAAGGAGGAATATGTGGTGATCAATTGCAATAGATTTGGAGAAGTCTTGAGAATAGTAAATTGAAAAATGGGTCAACATTGTGTGGAGTTGAGTAGCAGAGTCATGGACAATTTTGTGCCATATGGAAAAAGATGAATTCATGAGATATTTGGCAGGTCTAGAAGAAAAAACTTGACATAAATCGGAGAAGATGCATAACATTGGATGAAAGGAGGAGATCAAGAGAGATTGTAGAAAGGAATATGGCTCATTGTCACTATCGTCAAGAGGAATTTGCAAGAAGAATATTGACAGGTGGAACCAGCTAGTCACAGGAAGGAAAGTCGTGAGAGGCACAAAAAAATAGGGGGAGAGAAATCACGAGGAGGAGTTATACTTTCAAGGGGAGTTATCCTTTGCCATTAATGAAAAAGGGGAGATTGTTGAGTGATGTTTTTATTGATTTCAAATTCATTCATTGATGATTATATCATTGATTCCAAAGCAGTGAAAAAGACAAGACATGAAGAACACATCCTCCTTGGAAGCAGTGTAGAAGAGACGACCAGTCACCTGAAGCTTAGTGAAGACATGACAAACCATGAATACTTGAAGCCAACTGATGAAGTAACATTGACATGAGATACTTTAATATACATGAGTGGATTAAAATAATAGGAAGTACCAATGGAAAAGAATACCCATAAGAGAGGAAAGGAAACATGTACAAGAAGCCCCACATTTATCTACACAACATATTTCAAAGAAGACAGTGGGAGATAAATTGTCAGGGGGAGTTACCCTTCACCATTGATGTCAAATGGGGAGAGAAAGATCAAAAGCACGAAGACAGGGGGATAAATGGTCATAGGAGGAGTATGAGTGTTTCGATCAATTCCAAAGGGGGATATTATTGGAAAATTAGTTGTCATTGATGTCAACCCTAGAAGAAGCCCGAAGAAATCCTAGAAGCCCCTAGAAGTGATGGGTTTATTGGAAGGAGTTTCCAAAGTGGTTCCCTTATGGAGTAGCTCTAATAATTTCCCTAGAAAGAATATGATTTGAATAATACCACAATAATCCCCCATTGTTAAGAAAAGAAGTTACAATATATGGTCAAGAAGCCCTGAAGATATGGTCAAGAATCCATAGACGTGTGGTCATGAAGCCTGAAGTTGATTGAAGAAAACGAGTATAAAGGACATTGAAAATGCATGCAAAACCCCTATGGATTCATATTCCTTGACAATCCATTTCAAATGGTAGGTGGAATGCCACATGGTTCCTCATGATTGAGGATATATTCCCTCTTAAAGATGATCATGTAAATTTTTCCCCTAAACGGTTGCAAACAAGAAGTTATAAGTCAGCCCCAAAATCAAGTAAAGGAGAAAAGTGATTGCAAACAAGAAGTTATAGGTCGTCCCTCAATAAAAGTAAAGGAGGTACTTGGAAGGATATAAATACACATCAATAGATTCTTATTTTCATTAAGAAAATTTATGATCTCTTAGCACAAGTGAAGTAGCGAAGTCGTGAGAAGGAGGGAGTTCTCTTAGCTACAAATGTGAGGAGGGTTTTTGGGAAAACCTATTTGAGGTGACCCCCGCTAGTCAAGTATCAAGTGTCCCATGAGGACTCCACTGGTTGTTCAAGACTCATCAAACAAGACCCTGTTCGTTTCCTAGTCCAGTCCCACAAGGTTGAGGAAGGGTTTGAAGAAGATGTTCTTTTCTTGATGTTGAAGTTGAGGAAGGTTTGATGATATGAGATCTCATGCACTAGGGTTTTTACATGATGAAAGGTATGTTTTCTATATGTCTTGATGCTTGTATATTTGATCTTTTGGCACATGCACGAGGAATATCTTGGTGATTTTCGGAATATGATTTGGGGACATTTTTAAGATCCTACTATAAGATTTATGTGCTTATTGGGGATGAGCCAATTTTGATGAGGATGATGTATGAGTATCAATGATAGTAACAATGACATGATGATTCTCTTGTGTATATTTAAAGGGTGATTGGGTGGTGCATGGGAATATTGGTGTCTTTAGATAACAAGTTTGTGCTTGCAAGGGAGTTGTGTCTTCCTTTGAGTTGGTGCTCATAAAACTAGGGGGTTGGTGCCTCCTTCTAGTCGGTATTGGTAAATCTCGGAGTTGGATCTTCCTTCAGGTTGGTGCCTATAAATTAGGGCGTTGGTGCATCCTTCCAGTTGGTGCTGGTAAATATTCAAAGTTGGTGCTTCCTGTGGTTTAATATTCAAGACATATATTAAAAATGTTCCATAGTTTTCTCCCATTTGGGTTTTGACATAAAATTATTATGTACTGTGTATCTATGGTTATGATATCTTGAATGCAATCATAAATGATAAACTGTTGATAACTTAATGTTTACATGTCATGATTAAAAATGGTAAAAAATGCTTAATATTGATTCACACCCCCCGACTCAATATTAGTGAATATTCCAACAATACCATACACAAAGGTATGAACGTTGGCCTTTTGATATGAATATAAGTGTTGATATGGTTGTCATGAAATACAACATTGACATGATATGTGGAGATAACATTTAGTTGAAAAGGGAATGGGCCCCAAGGTTGGCATAAGGTATGAGGTATATACAATTTCAATTTTTATTGCATTGAGCTGGAATAAAGCACTTGCATATGGTATGAGTTATGGCTTGCTGACATATCATGTGAGCAATTAATATTTTTTTAACCATTTATTGTTATAAGTCATATCCCAAAGTTTTTGTTGAAAATCATATGGGATATGAGACGTGAGTTGGCCATGCATTTAATATGATGAGACATGGGATTCAATGTTGATTTGGGATGTGATTTACCACCCTTCAACGAGCTAGGGTTCATGTCATTTGGATTGTTTTGGTCTATGAAGAAGAGTTGCACCCAACTTGAAGAACTGACCCATCTCGTTGTTGCTACCTGGCTGGACGGTGTGGTAACCATCTCAGGTCTTGTATAAATTCACCATTAGGTACAGTAATTACACCAGCTCTTAAAAAAAAATTCATATAAATTTGTTAGTAAATGATTAAGTGTCAGCTCTGGTTGGCTAGTTGTGAGTATGAAAGTTCTCTTTCCCTGTCTTTTCACTTATTAAGAAAGTCATTTGAGATGAAAGTTTTGTAAAGAAATGGTGGTTGTCGAATGTAATCTGAGTTTGGTTTCAATGCTTGTACATATCATTGGTCATTCTTTGATTTTCCATCTTGTGTGTGTCATTTTTGTTGATGAAAGTTTTAAATGGTAAAATTTGGTATGGGGTAAAACCCATTTTTGTGGTATGCACAGAAAGTGAAAGAGGTTGAACCCGAGTTCATTTTCTTTTATGGTAGTGAAAAAATTTCTTTCTTGTTGAAGTAATGAATATGGAGCTCAACATGTTATTTATTTTAGAGGTGTGTTTGATGCACATGTTGTATTGTTTCTTTTTGTTTTGACTTGAGTCATTCTTCCTCAAAGTCATGTCCTAATGGGGTTTGAATTTGGGCTCATTTTTGTAATGGAGAAGTTGAAAAGAGGTCAAACCCACTTATGGGGGGTTCGAACGTGAATCTGTTAGACTCAAGACTCATCCAAACTCTATTGATAATATATATCAAGCCCATCATTTTTTTTAAGTTTCAAGGATACCTATTCTGTCATCCCTCCTTTATTATTCTCATTGAAATTATCTCCATATAATTGTGTTCATAGCCATGTTAAAATCTAAGCTCAATTTAGTTGGGAGAATGGTGTATTAAATCTTCGTTTGTTGTTAGAAAATGAGTTCATACCACTATTTATCACAATTTTGGTAAAAAAATTCTTAATTGATAAAGCATTCAAGCTTCCCCTTATTTTGTATTGCTTGCATAAAATTTTTGCATACTCTCGTTAAAATTAGAGCAATACTTGGTGAAATTATCATGACTTATAACTTATTTATAAACATGACCCTTCTCACATTCCTCATATTTTTAACGCTTTCATATTTTACACTCATAATTAACATATTCACACAATATGTTTTGGACCATCATGTATTACTCTTTGTTATCATATACCTCACCTTATTTAGTGAATTTTTTAAAGCTACTTAATACCATCTTATATTACAACCTTTGGTTCATTTTATATTATACCCCAACCTTTGGTTCATTTCATATTATACCCCAACATAATACTATATGTTTACATATGTCACTTTCCAAAATATATCTCATTACTCACTTTTCAATATAATAATTATGACATAAAGTTATATCACGTTTCTTTTTTGAGATTATGATTTTGGCATTACCCGTGCCATATGAAAAGTAAAAGTAAAATATACTTATGATAATCGATTGGATTAAATCATCCAAACATATAAAGAGGCCGTGGGAATCCTAATTGGTTATATGTGTGCCATTTACCCTTTGGTGCCACCGCCTACTTTGGGTTATACAATGTGATGAAAAAGCATGATGTAAAATATATAAAAGGCCATGGCAAACATGTCAAAGGCTTATCCTCACTTTATTATATGTAATTTCTCCACGAGAGCTTGGACTTTTGGATCCATGCTTGAAAACATTGGAACTCAAAGGAAACCCCTATTGCAATACATATCACCTTTGTTAAAACAATGCCATTTTCTTCTCGTTAGCTATCTTCGATGCTATTGGCTCATTCATAAAGTTTGTTATCAAAAAAATATATATTATGTCGTCTATGGGAAAATATCAATCTTCGTTTTCATTACTCTCTCTATGCATAAAATGATGATGGTGAACCTTATACTGTATAATATCATCCCCGGGTCAATCTTAGTTTGACATCCCAACTACAAGTGACAAATCTTGTGAGATTTGGCGCATTATTCTCTCAAGCATAAGACATACGTGTTATGTAAATACTAAACGAATTGTTGATCAAATGGGGAGACCGAAGATTTATGATACACTCAGTTTCGAAAAATGTTTCACAACAACTTATGTTTTGCTTGGGCTAACAGATGTGGCTTTGTTTATCCTATTGAAGACAACAGATCACTGCTTTAAGGAAAGGCTCGATCTCTTCAAATATTGTGTAGAAGAGGTTGTAAATACTTGGCATAATGCATTATTCAAGCGCTTCATTAATGATTTTACTTGTGGAGGTCCTGGTGGAATTTTGAGACTTATAAAAGTGTATGTTCATGATCCTTTATGATATGTTGATGACATGTTGGGTTGGCTTCACAGGGTTTGGAATTGGAGAGGAAGCTTGTACTTGTACTCTTTAGCCCAAGTGCAACCATCAATATTGGACCCTATATTCTGACAATCATAAGCAATTATACTTACAAAAAATGATGTGGAATGAGACAAGATGTTGCTTCAGTTTGAAGAAGAATGTTTATATGTCTATAAGTGGAAAGATGATCAATCCACACAGTCAAGAGATCGAGTACTTCATACCTTCACTGATTCCATAGTTGAACTTACCAATCTTCTCTTTGCACTTAGTGAGCACTCCTTCCATGGCCTTCCAAAAAGATCACAGGCACCCTGAAGAGACGACTTGCTACTATTACACCAACTTGGAACAACTTTGACAGTAAAAGGAAAAGAGTATCAAGTAATTTTTGGATGTTCAAATACAAATTCAGAGAATTTGTGTGAAAATTTTTGGAAAGTTACAGCTCAATGAAGTTATAGATTACTCTGAAAGTTCTTGATCAATACCTATCATTGAAAAGGTTCTATGAATTTCAAGAGCTTCAAATAGAAAAGAGTGACCACCTCCACAAAGTTATTGATTATGTTAATAATGTTAGCGAGAACAATACGATCTTTAAAGGAGGAGAAGCAACAGAGGTTGCAAAAGATTCAAGAAACTAGGACTTCAATGATGAAATTATGGAATCTAATGGATACTCCTATAGATGCTACTAAAAGAAACGTAAGCACAATAAATATCCTTTGAACCATGAATCCTTGGGCTATGCATGGAGTTGCATGACCTTTACAGTGGATTTTTTAGTGCAAAGTTTCCCACTGTTGGTAGAAATGAAAATTAAAATGAGTTTCTAAAGATTGTGGAGCATCAATTTAAGTAGGCACAAGTATAGCCTTGTTTATACTGAAATTAGATAGGTCGTGTGTGTTAGAATTGCAAATGCGGAAAACACAATTCACATACCTTGAAGTCGACCTTCTCTTGTCCAAATCACCTGCAAAATCATAATCAACATATTCACAGACTAATTCACAACCACTATTATAAGTGATATAGTAATCACTTGTGCCCCTCAGATACCAAAGCACCCATTTCACTGCTTCCCAATGCTCTTTACCTAGATTTTCCATATATATGCTGACAACCCCCACTGCATGTGAAACGTATGTCCTTGTACTAACCATCGCATACATTAGACTTCCTACTGCATTAGCATATGGTATTCGAGACATATACTCCTTTTCTTCTAATGTACTAGGACATAAACTTGAAGAAAGATTAAAATGGGAAGCCAAAGGGACTGAAACCGGTTTCACATCGTTCATACCAAACCTCAAAAGTATCATCTCAACATACTTCTATTGTGACAACCAAAGCTTACCATTCCTCCTGTCTTTGAATATCTCCATGCCCAAAATCTGCCTTGTTGCACCTAGATCTTTCATATCGAACGTCCTAGCCATCTGAGACTTTAACCTATTGATCTTAGTTATGCTTTTTCTTGCTAAAATCATATCGTTAACATACAATACTAAGATAATGAATATCCCATTATTCAATTTCTTAAATTAGACACAATGATCATACTCACTCCTTGTATAATTTTGGCTCACCATGAAAGAGTCAAATTTCTTGTACCATTGTCTGGGCAACTGCCTTAGACCATACAATGATTTCTTGAGCCTGCAAATAAATTTCTTTCTGCGATTCTAAACGAACCCTTCAGGTTGTTCCATGTAAATTTCCTCATCCAACTCTCCATGTAAGAAGGAAGTTTTAACATCTAGCTGCTCCAACTCCAAATCAAGTAATGCAACTAATGCTAACAAAATTAGAATTGAATCAGACTTAACAACTGGTGAAAAAATCTCATGAAAGTCAATACCTTCTTTCTGAGAATATTCTTTCGCAACCATCCTTGCTTTGTACCTTTCTACCTTATCATCAGCACCCTTCTTCATCTTGTAGACCCACTTGCAAACTACAGTTTTCCTGTCTCTTGGAAGTTCTACGAGATCCCATGTAGCATTCCTATCTAATGCCTTCATTTCATCCTTCATTGCTTCTTTCCATTTATCACTATTAGAACCCTTCACAGCTTCCTGATAGCATGAAGGCTCATCATCATTAGTACTTAAAGAAACCGACGAAACAAAATCATCATACCTTCTTGGAGGAACTTTGGCCCGTGTAGACTTCCTTAGGGAAGTTTGTGGCTCATCCACATTCTGTTGATTGTTATCATCAACCATGTTTTCCTCTGCAGGAAACTCTTCATGAACATCTTCAGAAACTTGTTCATGTTCACTTTCATTTGTATTTGAACTGGCTTCAAACTGAATCTGTTGATACTTAGGTACTTCTTCATGTTTCATTTGAACATCTACATTTGATTTGATGAGAGATGATTCATCAAATATTACATATCTGTTAATGGTGATCTTGTGGGAAGTAGGATCCCACAACCTGTACCCCTTAATACCATCACCATATCCAACAAATATAAGCCTTTTATTTATTTATTTTGGATCTAATTTAGAACGCTGATGTTTTAGAATTAGAGCATAGGCTTCACAACCAAAAAAATTAAAATTAGAATAATTACAAGGGTGACCTTTCCATACCTCTTCAGGAATCTTGCACTCTATTGTTGTTGATGGTGATCGATTCACCAGATAACAAGTTGTAGTTACTGCTTCTGCCCACAGTTCATGTTGCAAGTTGGTGTTACTAAGCATACTCCTTGCTCTCTCTAGAAGAGTCATGTTCATGTGTTCAACAACTCCATTTTGATGAAAGTAGCCATGTCTATGTGTTCAACAACCCATTTGATGAGGAGTAGTGCTATTAAAATTCCTATCAACCAACCCCTGCAGCAATAGTTCTCAAATCTGACGTGAATTCACCCACTCATTATCGGGGCTTCTAAACATTTAATGGACCTACCAATGTTTTTCTACCAAAGCTCTAAACTCCTTAAACATTAAACACATCAAAATTCTTTCTTTTCAAATATATAGATCTACACCTTTCTAGAGAAATCATCTGTGCAATAAAATATGATGATCCTCCATACGAAACAGTAGGGATGGTCCCCAAACATCAAAAATGGATATAGTCAAGAATTCCTTCACCGTGTGTTCTCCGCTTTTAAATCTCTCAGCCTATTCTGTTTTCCATAAATACAGTGCTTGTAGAAATCTAACTTTAAAGACTTTAGACTAGGAAAGAACTTACGATCAGATAATACCTTCAATCCTCTTTCGCTCATAAGACCCAACTGTTGATGCCACAATCGAACAGAATCACTGTCATTCTCGGATACAACTGTCGCATGATATGAATCGGTTATTCCTTCTAACAGAAATAGGTTTCCAACCTTCTTTGCTTTCATAACCAGTAGGATTCCTTTGTATACTTTCATAAATCCACCTTGAAAAATAATCTTATATCCTCCAATATCTAAGACTCCCAAAGAGTTTAGGTTATTCCTTAGCTCAACTACATGTCTCACATCAGTTAGTATTTTAACAGTTCCATCAAACATATTAATGTCTCACATGCGATATCATTTCCCATGTAAACTATTCCATCACTTATAGACTGATAAGTAACAAACCAGTGTCTATGAAGACACATGTGATTTGAAGCACCAGAATCTAATAACCATTGTTGATCATGACGTGAACCAATACTAATTGATAAAACTTCATCAGTCATACCTGAACCTGTTTCAGTTGCGTTTGCTTCCTTCATTTCTTTTGGAGGGTCGTATTTGGAGGCTTGTTGTCTCTTCCAACTATCCTTCTTCAGGTGCCCATATTTTCCAAAAAACCAACACTTAAGCTTGCTCATTCTGCCCTTCGACTTTGGCCGAGAGAAATCCCTCTGACCCTGTCCTTTTTCCTTAGGTCTGCCTCTGACCATCATCGCATCAGATGTATAGGTTTCTGAATTGGATTTATTCCTTGTTTCCTCAGATAGCAGTGCTCCAACAATAACATCAAACTCAATACTTTTTGTTGTGCTAAAACTAATAGAGGTAACAAAGTGATTCCATGATGCGAGCAAAGAACACAATAATGTAATTTCCTTGTCTTGAGAATCAAATTTTACTCCCATGTTGGTCAACTGAACTAAGAGAGTATTAAAAGTATTTAAATGATCATCTATTTTCGTACCTTCATTCATGCACAAAATGTACAATTGCCTTTTCAGGAAGATCATGTTCATCAAGGATTTCGTCATATACAAGCTTTCCATCTTTGTCCACAAACTGACTGTTGTCTTCTCAGAGACAATATTGAATAGAACATCATCAGCCAAACACAGAGTATGGCACTCAGTTCTCTCGCATCGATCTCATCCCAGTCTTCATCTATTATGGTCATGGGTTGCTTTTCTTTTCCGAAAAGCGCCTTCACCATGCCTTGTTGCATGAGCAAATCATGCATCTTAACCTTCCAGATCTCGAAATTGTTCTTGCCATTGAACTTCTCGATTTCAAATTTAGCACTCTAAGTTTTCACCATTAGCAGAGGAAAAAATTCCAAAACACCACTACTTATAATAACCAAGGCCCTTTAAAAACTAATGTGGAGGAATAATGGTATAAACTCCACAAGTTTTAATAAAAAAAAAGTTAATAAAAAACCTTTTACTAAAAAATCACCTTTTAATAAAAAACCTTTTAATAAAAATTCACCTTTACTTTAATTCCTCCACCTTTTTGAATTATTTATAATTTAAAAATTCACCTCACAACCATGTCATGCATAATAAGACAAAGTTGATCCTCCAACTTTTATATACTAAAGTCGATCCAGCTCACATTTTACACCATCGAATTTTTCTTCAACCATTCGAATACCATGCAAAATAATTTTCTTAGAGATGATGCATGAACCGGGTGTGTGAATGTTACCAAAATTGGAATTTCACAAGTGTGAGAGCGTCAACACGCCTCTAACACTGACTAGGGAGCACCGATGGCTTTCTACTGAATTCACGATCTTTCACCATGGATCTGGTCCTCACGGATCTCCAAGGCAACTCTGATACGAATTGTCAGAATTGCAAATGTAGAAAACATAATTCACATATGATAATTAACAATCACATAGATAAGAAGCACAAAGATTTCACATGGTTCACTCAAATGTTGGGCTACGTCCACCAAGCATAGGTATCAGTTGTCTTATTATTAAGATCATGGAGATTATAGCAGACTTGCAAGCTCTCTCATATCCTCTCACATCTCCTCTCATCTCTCATTATGTTCTGCCTCTCCCCTTTGCCTCTACCGACTTACATAAATTTATATACATTTAAATAGGAAATTGATTATTAAATGTAATCTCATCCATATTCTAACTTAGTTTATTTAGTTGCAACCAACGCAAAATAATAGGATCTAAATCTGTTCTTGGAGGAATTCGTTGTCACCAAATCCCAACAATATGGTGTACCAAGCAAGATATTCCAGAAGAGATAAAATGTACAGCTAGAGAGCATGGGAACAGGAATAGTTTTTATAATTAGTAACTAAAGTTAAATATCTCACATTGTGTTATGGCTTCATCTCTTCACACTTAGTTTCAGGTAACAGATTTAATTCTCACAAATACATTAAGAGATCCCCAAAATATGAGTTCAAGACATGTTGTAGTTCAAGGAACTCCATTAGTGAAACCAAACGATGAACATTTTGATGAGTTCAAATATGAAGAAATCCATATTTGATGAGCCGACATTGATTGCAATGAAAATATAACACCATTCTGCCAGAATAAAGGTCGGACATTGTTGAATTGTAGCAGGAGGTTATTCATCGAAAATAAGAGGATGCTCACACATTTAGTACCTATAAATAAGGGATTCAAGAAAAATAAAATTCGATTTACAACTCCATCACTTCAAAATGAAAGCAAATAAAAACAACATGTGAACAACAAGATTTTCCATCAATTTTGGTTCCATATTATTTTATTTTTGAAGCAACTCGTTAAACTAAATGGAGGTAGTTTTAATCGGTTCGCTACACCTAGTTCGTTCCAAAACTACCTGAACTGTTTATGAAGCAATATAAAAGAAACATCAAACAACCATCCTTGGGGGGAATTTTGGAGAGAGGCATGCAAGGAGTCTTGTGAGATTTTTCTTTCATTTTATCATTCATCCTCTATTATTTTTAGCAGGATTTGATGAAACTTTTGATAGCAGGGATGTCTTGCAAAGTAGAAAAAGGGACGAAGTGAGACCGAGTTTTGCTTATATCCATGAGGTGAATGTTTTTCTTACTAAGTTTGTTGTGTTGTAAGTCTGATTTCTCAGTTCTAATCAATGTTTCGGGTATGCATATTTCTACTTTGTGCTTAAATTACATTTCTTTATTCAATGGCTGGCTCAACTTTTTTTTTTTTTCTTTACATTCTTGGCTATTTAATGTATAATGTAGTATTCCATCTTCAATAGTTAAAGATAATAATTTTGGTCCAAGTCCATAGGGGCTCAAAAGCATAAGAATCTAAGAAATGTATGGGGGATATGTCTAAATAAAAGAACACACATTTTTGGCTCTAAAATAAATTCTTATTAAA